>KK116783.1:713338-815975 GCA_000611955.2 Stegodyphus mimosarum
TAAAATTAGAGAGATTTATGAGAATAATTTCAGTGCTGGGGTAGGAGCATTCCGTTAATAAAAATTATGTTCCTGTTCAGAAAAATTTTCATTTAGTAAAATAACTGTTATTAATTACTAAAGTTCAATAAAATCTTTCTTAATTTTGCCTACAATCTTGCAGATGTATTTCTAAATTAATATTTTATTGGTTTAGCAACAATTTATATAATGTTCGCTAATACGGAACCTGTTATCGTCTCTAATGCAATGATAGTTTTACAATTGATACACTACTGATTATCTTTACTCTATTTGCTGTCTATAATCTTTTTTATGTCGTAGCTATTCTCTAAATGCTTGGAACATTTTAGAGAAATTTGGAAGAATATTCAACTTCCATGAAAAATATATATAGAAAATTGACCCAAGTCAATAAGGTTTTCTCTCATATCTTAGTTATATAGAGGCATATAAAGGATTGAAGCATTTTATACTTTACCTAATAAAACATTAGTAGTAAGTGATAGGTAATATTTTAGTAATTAGAATTTTTGATTTACAGAGTACTTATATAAAGTTAGATTTCATGTTTCCATGACCATACCATCCACATTATTTAAACTATTTTTACAAAATTCGCTACCTTAAACTGAAAAAAATTGTTATTCGAAGTACACATCTAGGATCTCATTTTTCGAGTCATTTGAACATTTATAGACACTCTCACAAACGTAAATAGAAGTAATAGTGTTCATATCGTAGTGATTAATAAAAGCTACCCATGTTTTGGATAAATAACAAGACAGGAAGAAGTATCAGGACACAAGAATGTCAGCAATGACTGAATAGATATTATTCCACTACACTAACTGTACCTTTCCTCTCCAGCATTAATAGAGAACATCCCAGGGTATGGATCCGGGAATATCTCACTTCTTTAACATCAAACCTCTGGAGTGTACTTTTAACTCACCAGTATTTTAAGTGCTCTAATCGGCACGGACACACCGACAAATATCCACACTTTCTCTGTGATTCGAGATTGAGTTCAACAATATACGACAGCCGCCGTCGCTAACTGTTAAGCTGATCAGGGTGTATACGTATAATACCGGTTTTGATGATATACCTTTATTAACTATGACTGCAGAGATTATAAAACATTTCAGACCGGAAAACAGGGATAAACATGCAGCTTCCTTGCCGAGATTCGAATCATGAATAACTTCATTTAAACAGCGATTGGGAAGGAGCGTGAGGCTCAGTCTACCAAATCTAAGTATTGGCGAGTTATCGTTCACCATAATTTATTTAGGACGCAACTGTAGAGCCTATGACGTTCAATCTCAGTAGGAAGAGGAAACTAATTGCCTTATTTCGAATTCGAATTACAAATCTTCCTATTCCTAGCTAGGCGTGCTATCACTTGTACTATTACAGAATGTACGGAGGAATGCGATAAGTCCTTGTATCACGATCGCACTGTAACTCAAATTGAGACCACTAAATATGTATTTAGGTGATCACCAACATATCTAATGTTGTCATATATAATAAAGCATTTTTAATACACACCTAGCAATTATATTTTTAATTCTTATTATAGCAGAAAATCAATTTGTAAAAATTATTTTTACAATAAGCTGCACTTCATATTTTTGAATCTTTATTTTTCCTTTCTTCGTGTATAAGAATTTATATACATGTTTAATTCGATGGTTTATATTTAATTTGTGTATCTGTTTAATTCAGCAACTTTCTTTAAGTTATTCATAACATTATTAAACATTTTTATATTAATATTTTTCATTTTCTGTCTCTACAGCGCTGGTAATGTATATGGCAATTCAATGATTAAATGGCATAAATGCAGTCCTTTTTGTTCATTAATGTAATTAGTCATGTAAATTTCGAAACGCAGTTTAGTGCATGCCTACAGAATTTTATTTTTAATTTCATGGAGTTTAAGTGGCTCTCTGCCAACAGTTTTAATAATTCACAATAATGACATCTGCAAATAAAAAAATTAATAAAAATAAATTCGTTAACAAAAAAGGTAAAAGCATTAAATTTAGAACCATGTCATGATATAATCTATTATATCATTCTTGTTAGAAAAGTACAATAAATGATTGATAATAATAAGACGGTCGGTTTAGATAATGAATTTCGGAATATTTTGGAAAAAATAGTGATCAATCAAATGAGAAAATCAAGTAATATTTTTGTTATAGTATTTGTTATTTTGGTTTGTAATCAGTAAGTTTATTGATGCAATAGTGATAAAACTACACTTTTACTGCAGCGCTTTTCTTCGATAGGCTACAACAATAGGCGAATAGGTTAAATCCTTAATGAGAATGTATAGCTGCTATCATCGATAATTTATATACATGTTTAATTCGATGGTTTATATTTAATTTGTTTGGAAATCTGAATTATCGCCTTAGGGAACATTCTTTAGCAATATAAGTAGTGTTAGTGACACAAAGTTATATTTCACATAGTCATTCATGACGGAGAAGTTTTGTTTAATTGACAGCCATGATAGTTTGTTTTTGTTTATGGAATCAACTCGAAGCATTTTAATTTTATAACTATAAAAAGAGAAATCATATAAAAAGCAGAACTTTACTAAGGTTCCATTTCACAAAAATATGCGAATTCAGGCTTAAACCCAAGAATATGAAGGATTTGATTCCTTAAGATTAGACGTAAAGTGATAGAGAGCTGTAGAAATGAATTTACATTGTGAAAGGTTTGAATTTATCACATGCGATCGTTTTACCACAAGTGGTTTCGATTTGAATGATACTGAACCAAATATTTACATTCTTAGTTTTATATAATTATGATTTCCGAGTTAACGTTTTATTTCCAATTTCATTGCTTTCAGCAATTTTTTTTTCTGGACATTATTTTTAATTCTATTTTCATAATTTTTTAATTCATTCTCTGCTTGTACCTAAATTTATTGGATAGAGTTTAGAGCAGAGCTATCTTATATAATTATTTACTTTTATTGATTTTATTTTAATTATAAATAAATATCAATTTAATTCTTACTTGGGTACTTTGGAAGCCTTTCTGATTTTAAATTGCTAAATTAATATTTACTCATTTCATAAAAGAATGTTTAACCAAACTCATTTAATTTTGTCTTCAAATCTGTCATGTCTACTTTATTCACAGTTATTTGAACAGCCACTATATGCAAGTCACAACGGACGAAAGCGTTTAAATTAAAGTAAATATAAAGATTGCCCCTGAGGTTCTTGCCCAGGTCCGCTGTTAGGAAATCATGTAGTGGACATAACGCAGATCGTTTTGATAATGACACTCATGCAGAAATATTAGTGTACGTCGATGATGTTGTGCTTGTTAGTAAGAGGTATATTTGTGGCACATATGAAAATGGAATCCAAAACGCTCTGGAGGAGTTTGTCAGTTAGGCTAATTACTACAAATCAGGCTCTGCGCACTCCAGAGCCCAGGACATTATTTCTTTGTCCAGGCAAGCATATCAGCTGCCGTGGCAAGAGCATCAGAATTGTGAGATGTATGAAGTACCATTTGCGTAATAATTGCCAACATTCTCTTTTAGTTTTTTCAAATTAAACCATTTTTATCCAACTAGATGACTCGAGGGTATATAAGCAGCCGCTAGCTCTGAGGTATCCTATCGGGTGCTTAAAATATGGTATGCAGTTGAGGCAGTATAAGCTATTTCCTCCTCCTTTCAGCATGCCTTCGTGCTGTGACAGTAGCATACTCGGCGCGTATTCTAGAGGTCCAGGTTCGAGTCCCGGAGAGAGCATTGCTCATTGTTCATGTCTCCTGCTTCAAAAAAAACCTAATGACTCTACAATGGCGCCCGAACTTAAAAGGTGGTAGACAATAATTTCGTTTTGTCAATTTGGTCCCTTAATCCCCATTCGCTCTTTAAAAGGAGGAGCATATGAGTTATTTTTTCCCTCCTTCCAACATGCTTCATGGTGTAATGGTAGCACACTCGGCGCTTATCTAGAGGTCCAGTGTTCGAGTTCTGGCGAGAGCACTGCTAATTGTTCACGCCTCCAGCATCAAAAACACCTAATCACTCTACAGCGGAATGCATTGTCATATAGAGGACTTCAATAACGGAATCTAGTATCGGGAGAAAAAATACAAAATCATCTGAATTCAGAGCAAAGGTCGTTTATTTTAAGCATCTGTCGGAGGTACATTTAAAAGCATTATAAATATCCTGTTAGGTCTGTTGCCTTCGCATCTAGCAGTGAGGACGAACTGCAACACAGCGAGTGCTTCGTTTAAAAGAAAATGTAGGATTATGGAGGATTCCTACTTACGCATAATACTGTATATTTATGCGCAACATTTAAAGAACAATGAAGGAGCTCCATGTACTCGCAATAGATATGCCTTTCCCTAGTCCGTATTTTAGAAGTTGTGCTGAAGAACGAATTAACAGAAAAATAACAACACTACTGGGAAAGGCTACGGCCGAAAACATTGCAGCAAAAACATCGCAGACGAAAATGTCGCTGAGGAAACTGAGCAAGGCTAAAACGTCTTTGTACAAAATATCGTCGGAGAAAAGAAAGCAAAGGAAAAACATCGCAGTTCTTAAAACATCATGATACAAAATATTGCCGCCGAAAATAAAACGGTTAAAAAACATCGTCGTCGCAAATATCGTGTAAAATATAAAGCACCTATAAATTATTGCGTAATATCGCAGAGATGCGTTTTCCAGCCTTTAAAAATTTTAAAGGCATATTCGCATAATGATTTGCAAACGCAAGAATGAAAGAGGAATATTCTTACTTTTTAATCCAAAAGGGCGTTATCCCGAATGGGCTATTAGTCCTGAAACTGGAATTTCCGTTAAATCACTATAAACGGCGCATCACTTTTCAAATTGTCGCCCGCAAATATTACTGGCTTGTATTATTTTTAAAGAAGTTAATAATGAAGAATCTGCATGTATGTATGTATTTTATGTTGTTCACACTGTTGAAAACCGACGGTACTTAGAGCCATCAAATTTTGAATAATGGGAATTCTCCACCCACACAGCCAAATTTTGAATTCCAATGTTGTATTTCATATTTTGTAAAACTTTAATGAATTTTTGATTAACAAACTTAACGATTTGAAAGGGAGCAGTGGCAAGACTCTACGGAATGAAACATTTTTATCTTCATTTCGCGAGACTGTCTCTCGGAAATTTTAAAGATACGCTGCTTTTAAATATTTTGTTGTTGAATTGGATTTGAAGTGGTAAATTTGCGAGGAACGTGATATTTAATAAATTTAACACTGCATCGGGAATTTTAAGCGCATGTTGCTTTTAAAATTTGTGTTAGTTTCCTGCTTAATTATATATGGTGTAAGTTCGAAGAAAATGAAGCTTAATAACAAAGTTAAAATTAAAAAAAAGGAATGCGTTATCAGGAGTGAGTGAAGCATGAGACTGGCTGACTGTGATCTCAATAAGAGCTTAAAAACCTTAACAAACCCTTTTGAGATATCGTTAAAATCTGAAGCATTTCAGATTCTTTTTTCTGTTTCTTTATAATTCATATTTTTGAATTAACTAATAAAAATTTGCTGAAAATTAAGAAGGAAACTTATGCATTCAAAAACTGAAAATGAGTAGAAAATTAATGCAACTTAACACTTAACAGAATTTAAACTTACATAGTTAACTAACAAAAGTCCTTAATAAATTAATCCTTTAATATAACGTTTTACTGATAATTTTTCATGAAAAATATATTCTAAAAAAAGATTAGAAAAGGCAGATCACAAATCACAGTGCAAATATGCATTTACAACTTTTAAAACCTGGAAAACACATGTCTGCGATGTTATTGTCATGTGATGATTTGTAAGTGTTGTATTTTTTTACCACGATACTTTCGACGATGATGTTTTTAAACTGCGAAGTATTTTAACCTTTTTATTTTTGGCGACGATACTATGTACCACGACGTTTTAGAATTCTGATGTTTTCTCTTTGCTTTCTTTTCTCCCAAGATGTTTTGTATGAAGACGTTTTCTCCTTGTGTTGTTTTTCCCGCGAAGTTTTCGTACACGATGTTTTCTCCGCGATGCTTTCAGCAGACACCACAGGAAAACGTACACAACTGATAGAAAAGTCTTTAACTTCGTCCTAAAAGCAAGCCAACTCTTAATAATTGGCTCAGTGCATTTCACTCAGCAAGTTGGGTGACTGGAGATCCGGATGACTACGTATTTGATTGCTAAGAGTCTGCGTAATGCCATCTTCGCAAGTGTTTTGCAAACCATATTCACGCATGGGCAGAAAACACACTCAAAATAATTATGCAATCTAAAGCATACGCAATGTCATCTCGATGATGAGAGGAAGGGGAAAAACTTTGAATACCTACCTAGACAAACAACCGAAAACTAGCATATGGAACAATCAAGGAATTCGGGAATAATCTTGAATTTTGCGGGTTTCCCAGTTCGGGTATAAATAGCAATATGTCCATAGAAATAGTAAATAAGATTAAACATTTTTCAGGTTTGCCGGTGGCATATAGATGTAAGATGCCTTTTCACGCAACAAATAAAAAATTATCTGAACATCACGAACAAAGCATTCAAATAATTTCACTTAAACAACTCTTGTTTGAAAGTGAATTATTTTTGGACATTTTGCAAAAGAAGTATTGGAAAATATTTTATCAAAAATAAATGTGCCGTTAATTGTATTCTATAAACTTTGGCACATATATTTATAGAGTAATATGCAAATTTAATTGTAAGAAAAACTTGGAGCTTTAAGAAAAAATTCTTTTTAATTTATTTAGAAACACACGTCTTCTCGCTCTGCAAGGTTTGAAATGTTATTTCTGTTACTACCCATTTTATACTGGCACATTCAGTACTGAAATTATTATGGTATCTTCTTCAGTAAATGATTTCTAAGCCTTTATCCCTCTAAGTTGCGAAATATTACTGCCAGTGATAAATGATGATGAGTAATGATTAATCTCATGATTCATTTTCTTTCGATGCTGGCTGCTATTTTGAGATCAAGTCTGCTAGTAATTTTCTAATTAGGTCAAAGAGTAATTGGTGTTTGAAATATGGATTTCTAGAAATTAATGACGAGAACGTAGGATTTATCTAATCTCTGAGAATTATAAAAGTTGAATAAACTTAATAAAGGTTTTAGTAATTACATGTCTACGTAGTGAGTTTATCTTCATTAGTTTAGGTTTGCTGATTGCTGTACTTAAGATGGTACAATAAATCTTTCGAGCATTAAATTCATCGAAAAGTGATACGAAATCATTGGTTTATGAATTTTGGAAGAATGATGCTGATACATCTAATTCCTAAGTTATTCACAATATTAGAAAATTCATTGTTTTGGTATTTAACTATCACTGAAGTAATTTTATTGTGGGAAAAAGGAAACGAAATTTATAGGGAGATTACAGAATAAGTCACAAAAGCTGGAGAGAATTTTACAGCCAAGGATTGCAGTTAAATCCGCGGCTGAAGTTTATTCTACAAAATTTTTATTTTCGTAGAATTTTATGAAATTTTCATTGTTGAAGAATTACGCTAACACTTTAAAAAAAGGTCTAACATCAAAGGTTTCTCAACATGAAATTGTTTTATGTTAGTTTTACTGAACGAGTTTCGCATATGCATTTGCGCTCATTTTTTAACAAAGGGATGAACTAAAAGAAGAAAAATATCCATTATCCTTCAAAGAAGATATATATCTTCTTTGAATTCGTATAAATATATATATATATATACGAGTATATATATATGTGGGGAATCAGAACCGCCAGCGAGGTGACATCATCTGCCGCCAGCCCAGCGCAGCGCTGAGAAGCGGAGACAACACCCAGACAAAGAATATGATCCAGAGGTAGACGAGTACTAGACCTGGTAGGGAACAGACGAGTTCCTTCGAGGCTTAGGTTCCGGATCCAAACGGACGACGCTTGTCTATAGCTAGCCATGGATGAGAATAGACGTATTCTCTCAAGGCATGAGCTTACGTGCATGTAGGACTGTTAGAGACCGATGGTGTGCTTGAATTACTCACTAATACGCGAACTGCTATGAACTTACAAATCTTTGCGGGGTTATGGTTACTTTTAGTTATGTCAATTTATTATGTTAGATTATCATCCCATCATCGTCTTTCATTCATATTAGCAATTTCATAATAAATTTACTTTATACTTATCTCGTGCTTTTGATCCTATAACCCTACATATATGTAATAATAAATGCAAGGAAATTTAAATGAACTGTTAGAAATAGTAGAATTACAATTTCTGTCCAAAATTAATAAAATGTTTTTTAATTTTTCAAAATTCTTCATCAAAATTTTTTTCCCGATAAATCCTGTCGACTAAAAATATTGCATCCACGCTGCTCCGTCCTTTTCTGGCATTTATTATTACATTTATTTTTAGTCGAAAGGATTTATGGGGAGATTACTTTTATTCTGTAAACACTACCCGCGATTGTTTTTTAGAAGCAATTGAAAGCACCACAGCAGAAAGATGATAAGTTATTTTTTAAACACTGAAAAAAAAAAACAATTTGATGATTCACTTCTTTCGCATTGATGATTTGAAGAGCTGAATAAGTTTTCCATTGAAGTTTCAGGCTACTGGAAACCATCCTGTCTGACTAAAAATTAATGTAATAATAAATGCAAGGAAAGGACGCAGCAGCGGCAATGCATAATAGCTATATAAGATAAAGAAACTTGGCAGTCGAGGCAGTTTTACTTTCATTTGTATTTTCCAGTTGACGTTCGTGACCACAGTCACTTGGCACACTAGTCGTGCCTATTCAAGAACATTTACATTTTGGAAAGTATTGCGATAGAAAGCGCGCACAACTAAATAACGACCAAGTAGCGCACAGAAAGAAGCTGAAGTGCCTAGTTAGCCAACATGGAAGCACACGAAGAGAAACGTTTTGGTTGAGTTAAAGTTTCAGTTCACAATTATTACGTCAGCAGTGCTGCGCAGGCCATGCAAAATGGAATGATCTAGAAATTAAGAAATCGATTTAAGTTATTACTATTTTTATAACAGAGAGAGAGAATTAAAGTAATTATGGGTTAGTTTAAATTATAATTTTGATTTACATATTTTTTAGCTTACATATATATACCAAGTACGTATTATATAAATGTTATCTTACACATCTCTCAAGTTGATATAACAGCATATCCTAACTGATATCTTAAAAAGCCAATCTAATTCTGGAATGTTATCCACACTGTTTATTAGAAACTTTTAATCAGTTTACAAAAGAATATTCTCAAGCGCTTCTAATTTAGTAAGAACTGTACTGGTTTAAATTCGAATGGGAAATTCCAATACTGGCATAGGAAAACATCTTATAATGTATTTTCTCCCTCTGTCCAACATACTTTTGTGGTGTAACGGTAGCACACTCGGCGCATATTCAGGAGGTCGAGACCTCTCGAATACGAGAGTCCCGGACAGGGAATTGCACATTTTCACATCTTCTGGATTAAGAAAACCTTAATGACACAAATGACGCCTGGAATAAAAAAGGTGGTGGACAGAAATTCGTCATCGCTAGCATCTGGCGACTAATCACCTAATCCCCTAGGTCACCTAATCCTCAGTTATCTTTTAAAAGAGGAAGTATATATTTTCTCCCTCCGTCCAGCATGCCTTCGTGGTATAAAAGGTGGCACATTCGGTTTGAATTCGAAAGGCCCAGTTTCGGGTACCGGAGAGGCCACTGCACATTTTTTCCATCTCCTGGATTAAAAAAACCCTAATCACTATACTTCCTTAATGCATAAATAAATCGATAGATTTGATGTCTTATATGTAACGACTTATTAAGAAATTTATAGTAAACTAAGTATTAAAATTTGAAAATTATTAAGATGTTTTGTAAACACACATTTATTTCATAAGAAAAGGAACTTCATATAGCATGAACAAAAGAATTCGGTAAAATCTAAAATTTGTTTTCAGTTTATTTCAAGTCAATAATGTTTTATACCATACTTCAGCAAGTTATCAGTAGTTATGATGCTCTTGAAAGTTTGTTATTGCTTTTGAAAATTTAAGTGAGGATCTTTATGATAAATCATAAAAGAATTTTTCAAGTATAAGCAGAAGTTTATCAGCTAAACCTTTTCATTGAGTACAGTATAACGAATTACATGCTATCTTTCTTTGGAGATACCCGTTACTGAAATATGCGTGAACCAGGGTCCAAAATGTTTATTAATTCTAAGAGAATAAAAGCTTCAAATTTCGTGTTGCTCCGTTCTTCCACAACGTCAATAACCTGCTCAATAGGCTTGAAATACTCGTAAAAATTCTTTAAGCGGGATGCAGACTGAGAGAGACACAACCTTAAATTAATTTAAGTCTCAAATAAATCTGTGATGGAATCACATCTCTGTTAGCCAAACTTTCAATAGTGATTGGCTGCGCAGAAGTTTTGTGAGCCTCCTTTCCCGACATGTTTGTTGCAGTTAACATGTATGATGGAATGAGAAACTAGCACTACTCTTGGCAAGTTTAAAGACTGGTTAATGAATCGGTATTACGTTCAGCTCTTCATGAGAAAGAAGCATGAAAATTCCTGTTTCTATTGAAACATTCTTCGCTTTACACACACACAATTTTGCTTTAATGCAATGGGTGTAGACCTGTACGTTAATGCTCTGTCAGCAGCTCTATCAATTTTTTTTTAAATTTAAAAAGCATCATTCGGCATTGGCACTGTTTGGGGGAGCTGATCGTACTTGACAGACGATTTTATGCAGCTTAGTAGACTATGTAGTTCTACATTTAGAAGTATAACAAGCGTTGCTTATTATCAAAGTCCTTTATTTCGTTTTATAGAACACAATATATAACACTTATTGGTGTGTCCTCATTTTGAGCAAGGGAGAAAGGCAAAAAGCAAATAAATCTTCATTACCGTTTAAAATATTTTAATGACTTGACTGCGATTCCATTGGGGTGGTTTGGCTGGGTTCTCTGTGGTCATAAATATCTATGATATTGAAATCTAATTTATTTAACTATAATCTACGAAAAAATAAATATCATAAAATATTACTGACAATATCAACAATTAAATTAGCAATATAATATTAAAGGCACAGAAGCAGCATTTAGTTAAAAGATTAGTATTTAGTTTATTAGTTTAGAAGTTAATTATAGTTAATTTTTCTCACTGTGCGAAGACCTAGTTCTTGCAAGCGGCAAGAAGCACTCCAGTTGAGAGTTTTAGATCGTTCTTTTGTATTTGCTCTGTCTGGTGCATTTTGTAGATGAATTTGTCACGCCTTTTCAGTTTTCTTGTATTTTATTGCCTCTGATCCGTTATAGTTGATGACGCTATCAGAGGAGCTGCAGAATCATTGGTCGATGAGTTCCATGAAATCAAGAAGCTTTCCAAAATAGGGCAGGTCGCTAAAATATTCGGATACTGATCGTGAAATGACATCGAATACGCGAATCATAATTTCAAGCAGAAACATTATTGAACAAGTTCTCACTTATGTCAAGTGACACTTCTTAATGGCTCGACTGTGTAGCATTGGGTTCTAGACTGCGATTTATGAAAGGTTCACGCAGGAATTTTGTATCTTCGTGCAAACGGCCGCAAACTTCATGTGATGAAAACCAAACTGTTTGAGGATATGTAACATGAATAATCTTGGAAAGCTGCTCAAAAATTACTGTAGCTCTTCTTACGTCAAATATATTTTCTGAATATTTTAGATAGTCTTTAGCTGTAGCCTCTGACAAAAGCGATACCTTGAATTTCTAAGCAAAAATGCATAATATATTTCCCGACAAGAGATTCAGCTTGTTTAGTAATTCAAGTTAAGTTCTGTAATTCATGACTCAAGTTCGGCTTGGATTTTGAATTAAATATTTTGCAGTATATTTTTCGCCCAGACTGCAAAGAAAGTATTCTTAAGCAATTTATTTCACATAAATATTAAATTATGAAATACAAAAATAATCCATTTTTATAATAGAAAACTGAATAATTTTTACTGAAATTTGCTTATTTATTTGGTAATCGCGAAAGCATTTGGTATTGATGAAATATAAAAATAATCCTAAAATTTGCAAAATTCTTCACGGAAATTTGCTCCGCATTTAACTTTTCCACTAACGATAGGTAATTGAAATATTATGATAATTATATAATTCCTTCTGAATAGGATAAAATTTATATTACGATCGTCTCAATTTTAAAGAAAAATACATATTAGAAAAATCTGTAATAGAAATTTCTCTTATTTTATTTTGAAACAGAAAAAAAGTAGTTGCGTGCTTTTATCTCTTCATGCCTAGGCTTCTGCTAATAAATATTTACTATTTTGCATAGATGGCTGTTCATCCCTTAACAGTGTTCTTAACATATGCATAATAGCAAATACGGAGTAATGAAATGCTCAGTATTTTAGGTTATGTTGTGCGATTTTATTTTTCGCAGTCAAATTTAGTAATAACCTTCAAATGCGTCATGAATTTTGTTGATTATTTTAATCATTTATTAAAAATATCATGAACACCGCATGATTTCCTTCTACGGTCTATTAAATTATTCACAGTTTTTGAGCATTTCATTAGAGATATATTTCTCATTCAATTAATTCAATTCTCACTTCCCAGCAAGGCAAAAATCATAAAAACTCAAAGCATATTCATTAATAATTGTAAAAGACAGTAAACATGAAACAGCAAATACGGTTAAAAGCAGTTAAAAGCAGTTTTTACAATTTAGATTAGGTTTTTTAAGCAAAAACAAGGAATTAAGTCAGCGGACAGGAAGAGAGATTTTTCGGTGCAGACAACTGAAAAATTAGGTGTGGTCCCGTTCGGCAAAAAGACATTAAAGCTGGAGCGCAAACTGACTTAATTCACCATTCTAGTAAGAGTTTCAATGTAAACAAATGGCGGCCTCGTTAGGCTTAGCATCATTTAAACTTTTGAAGTGTTGATAACTCCGCAAATTTGCATGCAGATTAACTAAAGGATAAAAACCTTAACCGGAACATAAAAATAATATAATTCAATTACTTTTCATGCAAAAAATGCTCAATTTACCAATAAATAAGAGTAAAACAAAATTGAGCTCAACGAGGTGGGTATATATATATGTGTGTGTGTGTATGTATGCGAGATTCATACATACGAAAAAACTCCCTTCTGAATCCATTTTAAATCCATTTTACAATCCGTTTTGAAAAAAATAGTCCTTTATTCTGTAAGTACAAATGTCAAGCAGAACCATTGTTCAAATGGATTCGATAGAGGTCAAAATGGATATTTTAGTTGAAAAATGATACCTGAAATTTTTCACTATTGCAATACTTCCTTTCTTTACAAGGAAGTAAAAAAAATAATGATTTTAATGCAATGGCTTTAAGAATTAATGATAAGTTTAATTAAGTATATGTTTACTGAATAATTTTGAAATAATTGAGTAAAGTTAATAAAGTGCAATATTCTATTATATTTTTGTTATCTAATACTTTATGAACTTTAAATTTTGCAAACAAGTTGATTAGGTAGTATTTTAGGAAATGTTTACGTGGGTAATTTACTTATGAACTTGGAAATCAACTGCCTTAGAAAGAAAGTAATTAAATACGCAGATTTCATTTAATGAGTATTTTAACAAAACAGTAAGTATGCGCACAGTCAGTAGGTTATTCTGAAGCAGGAGACGAGAAAAAGGTGCAATGCTCTCGCCAGGACTCGAACCCTGGAAATCAAATATTGGCATGCTTCCAATTACACTACTAAAAGTTGCAGAAAGGAGGGAAGAAATACTTTATATAATCTTCCTTTTAAAGGGTGACTAAGGATTAGGGGAAGTGATCGCCAAATCCTTGTGGTGCCGAATTATCATTCACTACTTGGTTTAATCCCAGGTACCATTTGCAGTCATAAGTTTTTTTAAGCAGCAAAAAGGAAAAACGTGCAATGCTTCCGCCGAGACTCTAACCTGGACCTCTCGAATACGCGCCGAGTGTGCTACCGTTACGCCACAAAGGCATACTGGGAGGAGGGAAAATAAACTAAACTCACTTTTGTTAAAGATTACATTATTCTATTACCTTATATACTCTCGCTTTTAAAGGGCGACTGGAGATTAGGGTAGTTCGATGTCAGTTGTAAAGCAATCATAATTTTTTTGAAGCAGGAGACGTGAAAAATGTGCAGTGCCTTCGCCGGGACTCGAACACTGGATCTCTCGAATATGCGTCGGGTATGCTTTCAATACAACAAGAAGGCATGGGCAAAGGAGGGAGAAAATACCTTATAAGTGTTTTTCAAATTACTAAACGGAACTGTTTATATAATGTGTTTCCATTTTTTCAGTTTTTCTATCAGCTCTAAATTCTGAAAATAATTTAAAACAATTAAATCATAATTTAGGAGACAATCACATAATTGATTTTCTATATTCCAAAATAATTTAGAAAAGAAAGTCAAACGAGAAAACAAGCAGGCAGACTTCGTTTGGACGATTATTTTAAAAAGCAGGGAGTCTATGAAATTATTTAATAAAATTTGCGAAGGGACGTTTTTTAATGTTTTGTGTGTTACCTTTATTTATTGAATATCCTGTTCCACATAAAGTTCAGTTCAACAGCAATATCACAAAATATTTGAAAACAGCATATCTGTAGAATTTCCACCGCCCAAGATAAAAAATATTATTTTCCGTACAGTGTTGCCATTGCTCGTTTTGAACTCTTTGAGTTTGTTAATCAAAAATTCGTTAAAATTTTACAAAATATGAAATGGATTAAAACAAATTCGAAATTCAGCGGTCCAAGTGCCCGTGTTCGAATGGATGACTACGTTATTCAAAATCTGATGGCTCTAGATACCGTCATTTTTCACAGTGCGAGAAACATACATGTATTCATGCAGATTCTTCATTATTTAATTTCTTTAAATATAATACAGTACGATAATATTTGGTGGCAACAATTTGCAAAGTGAAACGGATATTTATAGTAAAAGAGCGTAAAATGCCGTTTCGAAACTAATAGCCTTTTTGGGCTATCGCCCCTTTGGGCTAATAAATGAAATTTACTGTAAATAAAAAAAAATCTTAAGCAGAACTAGAAATAAATTAAAAAAATTATCACTATAAAATACTAGCACAAATAATTATTACAGTTAAATACAATTTTAACATTAGAATATATACATAAAAATTATTAACGTGTTAAAAGGGTTTATCACTATGATGTATTATGAAATATAATTGAAATAAAACTTCTTCATGGAAATTATGCTATAATATTACCCTATAATTTTAAAAAAGTAGCGCAATTTAGAATTTTAGATAAAAACTTTCAAAAATTCATATTTAGGTGTTTTAGTATTTTTTACTTATTTACACTAATAAAAAGCGTAAAAAGTATAAAAGAAAATTGTTTGTTTGAAATTTTTTATTAATTCAGATTTAAAATATTATTTTCGAAAAGAAGTAGTACTCACAAATTTCGGTACAGCATAGGAAAAGCTAAAAAATATACAGGCCTGAAAGTATGCAGCAGCTTTATAATTATTTAGAACGTTAATTAAACTTGAAAATATGATAATTTTTTAAAAATCAATCTCAGTTTCAAAAATAAAAATATGTAAAAATTCTAATTTGTGAAATGAGGCGCTACAACCATCTCTTTCTTGACAATTATACGCTCTGCAATAGCCAATCATTGTTAGGTTTCTGCAAATCGTCCCTAATCCTCCGGATGTGGTCAAGGGGACAGCCGGAAATGCGTCAGACGAGGGAGAAAACCCATTTGGGTTGGTCTATTTCTTATAGGGTCTATGCGAACAAACAAACTGACAGACGCGCACAGATTTAAATATTATAGGTGGAATTAGAATTCAGCGTAACACACATTTTTTCTTTAACAGATTCCAGAGTCTTAAACACAGAAAAGCGTTATTGAAACTTGGTAACAGCTGACATCACTAAATGTTTTTTCTTAGACTTCTCAGCAGAAGACCAAAATCGCTTGGAATAATGTGTGGTCGTCCTAAAGACGGTTCGGTGCTTGTATATGATGTGCATTATTCTTTGCAATTTCTACTTCTTCTTAGAAAGTTAAATGTTATCATTAGAACTAAAAATTTATGAGAATTCGTGGAACCCCGCAATGCAGCCAAATAAAATTTTAAAATATTGCCTTTTCAAAGTAAGTTTTCTACTACGAATTCTTAGGCAATTTTATTTATTATTCTTAGTCTCAAGCTATTAAAAGACCGGTATTTTAGAGCAACCAGAAAAGTTGAAAACAGTGCCAGATAAATGAGATGAAAAACTTCAGCGTGGCAGTTTACTAAGCTGTAAAAACAGAACAATATATCGCTTTTAAGCGCTCTAAAGTATTGAGAAGTCTTACTTTAATCCAGTAAAATGCTTTGGAAAAAGATGCCCACAGGAACTGTTCTATTAAACTGCAAGTAAGGAACTCCTATCGGGCTCACACATTTCGTTTTCTTTAACTCTCTGAGATGCAGCACTAGTCTTCTTATTGTGCGTTAGATTTTTTTATAATGAGCTGAATTTCTAACTGCACAAAATGTTTTCACTTCTTTTCCGGTTGCATTGTAAATGACTGCATCTATTGCTTTTCTTGCTTTGCCAACAAATTCTTCCTTTAAACAAGATTACGTTTCTTTGAAGGAACTTTGTGAACTCCGGATTATTTATCAACCGTAAAGTTCTGCTTTTTATTCATTTATTTGTTTGTACTTGTATTCAGTGTTCAATGAATCATTCATACAGCTTGTAAATGAAAATAAAGCTTCTGTTCTGCACATTTCCATGTTAAAACTGACGAAATATGTGGTTTCAGTGTTTTCAACCTTTTTTCGATTTTATTTATGTTGTTCTTGTGTTAATTATGTTTCGACAGATGCAACAAATGCAAGGTAAATTAGGTCCTCCAGCAGCCAAGCGGTAAGGCCAGTGGAGTTGTACCCAAGCTCAACTACTAAACTCATTCTATTAGAAAATTGAAAGAACTGACGTAATTAAAAAATTGAATGAATCTTTGACTATTTATGAAGACAAACAACTTGCATTTAGTTCTATTTAGGATGCTTCTAAAGGAATTCTGAGTTGCATGGTTACATTCCCTTTTCGGTAATTTTCTTCAGAAGAAAAGAAGCATTATACATTTTAATTACCGATGTGAATATTTTTAAGACTTATGTGATATTTTTTCGAAAATGTTCATGTGTTGAAAATAAGGATACCAATAATGGATTTAGTAAATATAAATTAATAAATAAAATGAAGGAAGATTTTTAAGATAAATATGTATGTAATGTCAGAGAACTTATAAAGGTTATATTGGAAATTTGTAACAGGTTTTACAGTTAAAGACAAGCATATTCATAAAAGCTGCGTTTTTAATAAAGCTCAAAAGAACGGTATTTCAATTTAACAAGATATGAGCGTGAGACAGTTTATTTCGTTACCTTTTCCTTTATTATCCCTCACCTTATTGTAAGGCAAATACCTGTTACCTAACTTAAAGTAAAATATATTTCAGGCTATGGGCAAAGATGATGCTTATATGGGTGAAAAGGCTCCAAAGTCAGTTTAAATTTGCAGAAATAATTTTGAAGCCTTTTTTTTCCTTTTGAAATAGTGCACTTAGTTCAATGCATGCATTCTTATGCTTCACGAAAATTCTGTTTTCTGAGTCATTCATTTGTTTCTTGAGTGCTTTGATGACGCCATTTTTGTCGCCTTTACATATCTTGGAAGCTAACTTTCTACGCTTAAGCAGCAAAAATTATAGATTATTCCATGCATAGTCGTCTTGACCCTGATGAAGATCCAGACGTTATCAACGTTATCTAACATGATATAAAAAATGAAGTGAAGCTTGACTCAGATTGAATTACAGTGAAATAACAAACGATAATGAGCACGTTTTTAGAAGCATCCTAGCTATAGATTTGCTTGCAAAAGCATTGCAAACTTTTGACATCTCCTACTTCAAAATAGCCTGATGAATCTACAAAAGAAATATATTTGCGCGTTTGCTAAAATGTAATTTGGGATTAAGATGTTCAAAAGAAAACGCTTCCATGTTATTTGAGCAAAACTTCAACTATCCTGAAATTAATTAAATCTCTCCTGGTATTTAATCCATAACAGTGGGTTCAAAGATTTCCTTTGTTAAATAAGCAATGCTGTGACCTATGAATTTCATAAAGCGTTATGTTCTGACAAAAGTACCTAAAGAGTTCAGCTAATTCTATTAAACGTGGAAATGCTTGAGTTTCAATAAAACATTTTTAATGATCCATCAGATGGGCAAGAGTTCAACAAGTCTTGCTCTGTTGAAATGCAAATCTGAATAGTTAATTTCTTATAATACGTGACTCTTGAGAGTGATTAAAATGTGACTTATTTAAGCGAAATGACTTTTAAAAGGAGTTCCACAGCTATATTTATTATTAAGCTTTCCTCTTTAAAATCAAAATTTAATCTAGACATATAGATAGAAATACTTTATTAAATTACGTATAATTGTTGCCTTATTTTGACGTAATTGTTCTTTATGCGAACTGTTTTAAATAGTTTCAAAAAGTTGGACACTGCTGATTTGTGCCTTCTTAAATACCATAGATTTAATGTTTCCAGTTAGTGGAAGTTAATGTGTTAATTCTCTTCATTATATTGTTACGTACGTTTTTCTTTTCTTTTTACATGCGTTAAGGGTTCGTTGATTTGGAGTGATTAACGACAACACTTGATGAAGAATGAAGCACAATTTATTAGCCAATATCCTCAGGACAGCTCCAAAATCACGTTTACAGTCGTCGAAGAACAACCATAAACACGCTGAGACAATTAGCGACACAGCCTTAAGACTAGCAGGCTATAGCGGTGGACACAGTTTCACGGCAAAGGACCAGATTACAGCTCCCGACCCTGCAACTCGGTAGACTAGGCACTGACTGACTGACTATCATCTCGATGGACTCTAAACAGATTGGGCACTGACTCTCCGCGTACCAGCAGGGCTTACATAGCTTTTGGCTCGTGTTCGAAATCATTCTGGAGTAAACCAGGAACAATTCGTTCCAGAAGGTTCTCCATTCGTTTATGGCATATCGCCAATTTTGTCGTCAGATGGGGGATTTCTCGCCAAATGTGGCTACTCTACCTTCCGTTGATATTTTCTGGCAACCCTAAATATGCTTTGCAGGGAAGCTATCTTACCGCGCTTGGACATTTCGTAACACTGCCCACTCTCAAGGACTGCAAGTCCCGGGAAGTAGTCATTGGTCAGAAGCATAATTCCATACACACAAAACGTAATGAAACAAACAGATAAAATAAGTAGAGAAACAACACTGTGTACAAGTGCTATACACAAATTAAACACATAGCAATTTTAATTATATAAACTAAAATTCGGAATGAATTTCAGTCTCAGGCTTTTCATTAAGTTATACCCGAGTCAAATACTTCTTCACTGCAGTTCTCAGATGTATTTCTGTTTTTCATATCACAGTCCGAAGATTCCGTCCTTTCAGTCTTTTCATCTACAAGAAGATCTGAAACAGTTTGTTCATCACTCTGAAGTTCGTTCGCATCATGTATACAGTTCACCTCGATATTTTTAGCAGAAGATATTTTAGAAGAAGATACATGCTTATTTACCTCTATTTCCTGAAAGCCAATTCCAATGTTTGCACCAGGGTCATGCATAGAATCCGATCCTTTACAAGCAGAAGTATCCAAGTTTAAAATCAGGTTTGTGTTTGTACAACTTGTATTAGGAGACACACGCTTAGTTCGTGAAGTGGGTGGATTTTCTTGAAATACTGGAGCACTCTGCGTAAACTGTACATCAGCTTCTTCCATCTCAGCGTCACATGAAATTTCAAATGGTTCAATACTTGCAAACTGTGACTTCGTAAATTCACTATCAGTTTCGACGAACTTAATAGTCGCATTTTCAATTTCTTCCACTTCCACTTCAGGCACTTGAGAATCAAAAGCTTCTTTCTCGTCTTTTATTTCTTCTTATTTTATTTCTTTCGTTCTTTTCCTTTAACCCCGTTAGATGTTTCATCCATGATTTCTTGATCTTTCTCAGGCAGTTCATTAGCTACTCCCCTCATTTCTTCCTCCTTTGATTCTTCAGAGGCCACTTATGTGATTTCCGCATCTTTTTTTTATGGCTCCAGTTGCTTCTGGAAACTCCACTTTCATCTGTTAGAGTTGCTCTCGCATCTTTTCTCGGCCAGCTTTCATCACAGCTGTCATCTCTCATCAGCTTTTATCTCATCATATCCGGCTTTCATCTCCTCTTTAAATAAGTTGACGGAGGCTTCCATCTTTTCTTGGAAAGCAGCAAAGGCAGTCACGAGCTATCTTAATTGTTCTTCAATCGCTGTTGTCACTGGCATTCACCCTCAAATCCCACTTCTGACACCAGTCGTTACGTTTTTCTTTTCTTACGTAAAAAGGGTTGGAGGATTTGGAGTGATTAACGACGACACTTGATGAAGAATGAAACACAATTTATTAACCAGTATTATTCAAAACAGCTCCAAAATCTTGTTTACAGCCGTCGAAGAATTACTGTAAACACACTAAGACAATCAGCGACACAGCCTTACGGCTATCAGGCTATAACGGTGGAGACAGCTTCACGGCAAAACACCAGAGTACAACTCCCGACTCTGTTCGGTCGTTCCCGGAACTCTACGTGTTCTCGAGACTTTCCACACTACAACTCGCGATGCACTCGACGATACAGCTCTGGACTCGGCTCGGTCGTTCTCGAAGCTCAATACACTTTAACATAAAACTCGACGATGCACTAACACTCGATGCACTAAAAGACTCACTTAATGCACTCGACGGCCAACTCGGCACTAGACCATGTGACACTCGTTCACTACTATCATCTCGGTAGACTAGGCACATACTTTCCCTTTGAATATAGATGGGAGAAAAGGAGAAAGTATCAGTTAATGAAATATTTTAGAACTTGGAAAGCGTGATGTTATAAGCTGCGTAATATATTATAGAAAAGCCTGGTTAACGAGATTTGATTATCTAAATGATTTGAGGTTAATCTGTTATCATTAGGACGATTAGGCTGATCATTAGGGTTGTTAGTAAAAGAATTTGAGTTTTTGGCAGCGGGAAACTTGAAAAATACGCAGAAAGGGATCATATTAAGACTTTTGAGTTTGATGGATGTGCTGACTATTATATTCCAAGGGTCTTACGTAAACTTTTAAATTCATTTTAATTTAAAAGTTTAGTTAGGCAGTTAGGCAGGAACTTTTTTAATTAGATACAAATTTCTGCAGATTGTGCAGAATGTCCTAAAATACATTTTACACTCTCTGCGCATTAATTACAAATGAATTCTTAAATATTACTTGATTGGATCTCTTTTATATGATGTTGCAATGTTTACATTGTATATGCATGAGCTTATGTAGCCATTCTCTTGTTTTTTGTTTCGCAAGTGACATACATTATTATACATGTAATAGAAGTTCATTGGTGTACATTAGTGTACACGAAATGTTTTATTTTGGCAAGCAGCGTGCATTACTGCACACGAAATGGCTATCATATTTTTTTTCGAACGACGTGAATGAATTTTAAAATGGTATCGAAAAATAAGATCTTATGCGAGGTTAGAAGAGAGTAAATTAAGTTTTTGCTGAAAATAATTGTGTATGATGTTTAGAATGAAGGATATAGCAGGAGGAGAGCCACACTGAAAAAATTAATTATACAGACTTTCACTGAAGTTTTATTATTCACATTCAAGTAGTGTAAACATTATTTTGGGAACCCTACTTGCAGAACATTTTAAAAAGTTGGTACAGCATAAAAACATACATTTCAGCAATACCTTTCGTTGCTACGGACTAATGTGCGTATAGACACTGAATATGAAGCCAGGAGCGGTCACCATTTGCAGTCCTGAATGGATGAAAACATAGAAAATTTCGACGATTGTTGATAATATTTTGGAAAATAATAAAAAAAAAATATTGTTCCTTATGCACAGAATGCAGCACAGAAAAAAACTGAATTTCAGCATGACATGATTTGATTCGAATGTCAGATTTACTAATCGTGATATTTTGATACAAATTGCGACTTGAGATGAAACTTGGTACTTTGCTAATGATCCTGAGACAGAACGGTAATGACTTCCTGGGGCTGAATATACTTCTGTCTCAGAAATCTGGGATAAAAACCATGTTGGTAACCGTTTTTTTACTTTCATTCAAAAGTATTGTTTCAAAAGAAATTTTTCCTTACGGACAAATGGCGAACTTCGTATTTTATATAAAGGAATGGACAATCTTCTGATGAGATTTTAGTATGTTAGCTTTCAAAACGTTCAATTTAATAATTGGATTCCGAATATTTTGTGAAATATCCCTTGCCAATGGAGGGAAAATAAAAGTTATTAATATGGCCTTTTACTCGCAGTTTCTAATACCGAAGTGTTACCAACCTGAGAAAGTGTCTACAGTTTTGTTTCAGGATCAGCTGAAAAATCTCAAATGTTCTCTCCAGTTATTATTTCAGTAGAGTTACAAAAATGTAGAAAACATACACAATTTTACAAGAGATAAGTTCCACTAAGCAATGAAGCATCTGTATGAATATGACAAGCGCTGCATAAGCTAACAAAGATTGTATGTTAAAGGCTAAGAAGTAACAATTTTGTTTTCTTTAATACCGCTGCATGAAAACTATTTAGACAGATTCCATCTCCAGGAGAATTGCTTATGCAAAATATATAATTCTTACGGAGATGCAGCTCACTTTTTCGAGGACTGTGTATTAACAGGGAGTGTGAGAGCAAAGGAGGAATCTTCAACATGTAAGTAACATGCAAGTTTTAATAAGAAAAATGGAAAGGCAAGAAGATATGCTAGGAAAATAATGAAAATTATCAATATTAATTAGAGGACTATTGGAATTGAGAATTAGATCTACTTTTATTTTTGTTTCATTTAGAATGGGATATGTATGAGTCATGTGAGGAGTTTTATTTAATTTTAACAACTCTATTATAGTTTAATATTTTAGGCTTGTCTGTCTGGAGCTAGTTTAATTTTGTTGATTTTTTTAGAGGGGGCGCAGCCAGGCTGCTGCTCCCTCATTTTGGTTGGATTGGCCGGTCCTCCTTTCAGTCATATGCCAGGCTTATGCCGGCTAGATGGACTAGGCGCGGCGCCCGTTAATACAATTCATTACAATACCGTAGCGTGAAATGCAGAAATGTAAGGCAGAATAAGAAATGCAGAAATGTAACATTCCATAGTTTAAATATTTCTTCTTTTCCTCCCCCCTTACTTTTATTCAAAGCTTAGCTGCTTTAAATTATTTAATATTAAACCTAAATAAGATTCTAAATTAGTGCTTTTTTGTGCAATAGTGTTATGTATTACTTATTTCAGTTGTGATTTAAATTGTTTTAAAGGTAATGATTTAACTTATTTTGCTTCAGACTTAAAGGTTAATTTGTTTTTATTTTTTGTAGTTGAACTTAAGTTTCTTTTGGCTTGTTGAAAAGTATTTGTAGTCATTTAATTTGTTCTCTTGACAGTTTTGGTTAACGCTGATTTTTAAGTTGCTTGAGTAATTAATTTTTTCTTCTTTACTTTTGGTTGGTTAACTATTTAAATTTCTGTTTAGTTAATTGTTTTTTCTTAACCTTGGTTGTTAATGTTAATCTCTTGATAAGTTGACCCTTAAGGTCAATCTTTTAAAGTTTTGTTTACACAAGTTGGTGTTTAAAGTTTTAATTAAGTTTTAATGTGCCCCCTTTTCTGCTAAATTTGGGATCCATATTTTCTGACTATGGTGGTCGTTTTGGTGTTGTGGAGAACATAAAAAATTTTTCATACTTGATTATTGTATTTTAACTGAAGTAATTTTTATTTCCTTACTATGGTGGTCGTGTTTGGTGTTGTAATAAACCTAAGAAAATTATCTATGTGATTATTATATTTTAATTGAAGTACTTATCAGCATTGAAGTTAATTTGTGTGTAACCCGCCAGACAGTGGTCTGGGTAGCATCTGTCATCGTTTGAAATTTCTGCACCCTGCTGTAGAGGCTAGTTCTTACACTACTAACCCTGCAGCAGGGTCAAGGGGACGGGGTGTTTTGCTTACTCGCAGGCTTTTTCTATACAGGATTGGGACCCCTCGACGAGGCTAGAGGTGATTGACCTTGGTGTATCAGCGATTATTCGCTAATTTCGGGAGTCATTCCTACATTGGTTTCACCTTCCTGCGTGTTTTTCCCCTGGGGTTGCCGGGCTGTTGGCGGTTTTCCTACCATCTAAAATCGCCAATCGAGCAGTTTTGGCGATTGGAGTAAAAAGCTTGGGAGCCAGACACAGCCAGACGCAGCGAGACGGAAGGAGACGGAGCGGAGAGTGAGAGACGTGGCAAACAACACGAAAGAAAAATACTATCTGAAGAGTAGCTGTCTGCGTTATCGTAGAACCAACGATGTCGGAAGAAATGGATGAGAGAAGGCTACTACGGAGGGCGACGCAAATATCAAAACTTATTTCTTAACTAATTACTTTCTTTTCTTTCCTTATAGAAAACAAACGAAATGGCAACTCTGCAAAAATATTGTTGACGTCTACTGCCATGATTTCTGTAACAAGTAACCTTGCCATTGTCAAATTCGGTATGAAAAATTTTGATTAATTCTGTTTACACTTCACCGCCACCAATGTAACTATTTGTATTTATTCAGTAATATCTTAATAAATTCCATATTTAATTTTAACTTTCTTGTAATGTTTTCACTTTAATTTAGAACACTGGACCCGACTGTATTTTACACAACGCATTAAATTAATTATTCTGTTGGAGCTCTTGGTCACTATTTACTATTTAATTGAACACTAGTGTTACAGTATATATTGTGTTTATCATGTTGTCACAAACTTTACATATTCATGTGATTTAGAATTGATTATCCAAATATTGACTTCATTTGATATTGAACTTAAAACTTAAACATAAACTCTTAAGATTAAAAACTCCAACAATAGCAATAATTTATTGATAGTAGTATGTGGAAAGCTGTGAAGAATTTAGAAAATTTAAATAATGAAAAGCAGAGGGAAATTTTTTTCTGGTCTGTGCGGTATCAAAACACGTGGGCTGAATTCTTCCTTTCATAAATTGGATGGAGATTTTCTAAAGCAATTTAATTAATCTCATTTTCAGGAGTTAATTCAGAATCAGTATTTGACAGGGGGAAGAAATGAAAAATAATTTCCTCTAAACTACTCAAAACAAAATAATCTGAACATAAATTTATTACTCTTTTTTTTCTATGCAGCTTGTGCGGCTATTTACATGATCTCTTGAGAACCAATTACATAGAAATTTGTTTTCCATTTTATTAAGAACTGTGTCGCTATTTTGTGAAAAAACAAAAATACCTATGCATTTTGAAAAGGGAAACAAGTGCTAGAGGTGAAATATGTTTCAACAGGAGCCTTATGAATTATTAGAAAATGAATGAATTATGAAGCTTCTTCTTTGCTTTTAATTATATCAAGTGCATTCATTAGTATAATGCTCTTTGTCACCGAGGCATATTTAGCTTTCTTTCTGCATTTAGTTTTAATGATCAAAGAAATTGCATATTCATAGAAATAGGCAGATATCTTTGTAAATAAATATTTGATACCTAATCGCATTTATCTAGCTATCAGCTTAATAACACTAATTGTTTCAAAGAAATTCTACATTTACGGGTAATCATGCGTTATTCATTTTAAATACGAGGTATGTTCTTTCGAGATACTGCAGTGACACGAAAGGTATTAGTAATGTATTAGCGAAAGTATTAGTTTTGTATTTTATTTTATTGTTTTAATTCTATATTATTGGCATGAAAATGAAAAGCCAATGTCGTTCGTATCTCTGTACATTTGCTTGTAAGAATCCTTATTAATATGTGAAACAGAGGATTCTGAAGCACGAAGTAGTAGAATGTTGATGTGACAAACGCATTTGAAATCAACCACAAAATATGAACAAATAGACTGACTGTTAATAATAAATTATAAAAAACAATACATAATTATTATTAATTTCGGCAAAAAAGAGCTAAATCTATCAAGGAAAATTTGAGTACTATGCGGATTCTTTGTTCTCGAAAATTAAGATTTTATTTAGAAATTAAGGCATATTGTTCATTACCTTTTATAATTTATTATTGCTTGATTTGGAATAATTCTTTTAAAGCGACATATCTTGTTATATTCCGATGCCGGGTAAAAACGTGTCATGCATAGGACATATCTACTGCGTTAATTTGCTCATTGTCTGCAAAACAGCGGTCATGCATTGCACATAATTAATAACGCATTCTTTGGATAATCAAACGAGGCATAAAGAACTTGTCATAGTTCATAAATTGCACTTTCATTAAGATAGCAACGTCTATAAAACTTGATATTTTGACCTTTTGGCTTGTTTATTGGAAAAACGTTTTAAAAAGCAGCTCGAAATATAAACAAACACACAGATTTTTCAGACACTCAGACTGGAAAACTTGGGTTGAAAAAACAAGCGGATGGTGTCTTAATTTTGAAAGGCAAGGAATCTTCGTCTAAGATGCCTCTGTCTGAAGTTTCGGGTAAGGTCACATCCATTTACATGTTGATTCGAATATCCTGTAAGAAACCATGGGCGAACAACATAAAAATAAGTACTTGAAAGCAAAGAGTGGGGAAAGCTACGAGTTTCTAAATCTCTCATAATGGCGAACGTTTTCAAAGTTGGAAATATACGCAAACGATAGCAATATACCAATTCCCTTTAATCTCACCCCAGTTCAAACTCAAATCCGCAGCAAAGTGAGCAAAGATTTGCTTAAAAATCTGCATAGTTTAATGTAATTTATAAGAAAATAGTTGCTGGGGAGGAAGTATATGGGTACATTTCTGTGACATTCTTTGTGTCCACGTTCCTAAGTGGATAAACAAAGAAAAACTGCTTTTACATATCTCTCATTAAGCATGGATATTTGACAATTTTTCTTTTTGTGTCTCTGGCCGAGAGCGCATTCTTGTTCATCTACCAATGGGAACTCTATTATGATTAATTTAACAGAATGCATGAGCCAGCTCGTCTCAGGAAACGAAAAGCGAGCCCTACTGAATAGGTGAAAGAAAAGTTGAGGCACCTGAAACTTTAAGAAATCGAGCAACTTATCTTTTATATTTCTCCATCTTGCTGCAGAAGGTCGTTGGCACTTTATAGAAAGGAATTTCTATTTAAATTTTCTTCTTTATTTTGAGATAACCATTTGACATTTTCAATATAATTGTATATTATGTTTTTGTTTTGACTAGAATGGCGAAAACGAAATTTATTTTGGACATGGCTCTTAAAAAACTGACAGAGACTCGAAGGTTACGTAAATGCATTTCCGCGAGAAAACATTCCGATAAAAATTTTTAAAGCGGTTATAAGCCGCGATTATTAAATGTTAAAGAAATGTGTTTTTAATATAATAAATTTGAAACGGAAAAATGTCAAGATGAAAGTAAAAATGAAGAAACGGTTACAAAACCACATCCCAAGGCTGTTCGAATCCAGGTAAATATTAAGAAAATGAAATCTTTGAAAAAAATTCTAGCGAGTCAAAGTTCCATTGCATCGGAACTAGGAATGTTTGTAAGGTCTTTCGGAAATCCGAACTGGAAATGTCTGTAAGTAAAATCGTTCATAAAGATTTGAAAAATAATATGTTTATACCTAACGTTTCTCTGCTTTTGCCTAAACGTGTAGGGGAGAAAAATAAACTACATAAAATTACATGAAAATCATCTAGCTCCTGACAAATGGAAATTTGTGGTAATGCTTGATGAAGATGAGTATATTTAAGTGACTGTCATAAAATAAGATACATTTTTTATTGCTCAGCTGACAAAATGAGCGTACGAGATGGCTTTGTCAACTTGCAGAACAGTTTTCAATGCGATTCATGATAGCTACAGGATTTTATCACAAGAGTAAATTAAAACTAAAACAATGTTTCGAGTGAGGTTAAAATTAATTCATCTATTACAGAAAAATATTTTAGAAGCAACATTTGATGAAGAAATTCTAGCTTTATATGGAAAGAACATCAACAAAATTGAGCTTCATGTGGACAAAGCCTTCTGGTCCATGCCTATGTCAACTTCAGCTTATTTAGCAAAGAAAGAATAAAAAAAGCAGAATAAAAAGTTTCACACTTGATGAAATTCCTGTTAACTCTCCTCGCTTCTCCTATGGAATTTTCCTATTTCGGTTTATTAAAACGATCCTTAGGAAATTCGCATCCCAAAACATTAACGGACTTTTGAAAACCACCTAAATGAAGTGAGGTAAAATATAAAATTGGCATGACTGTGCTAAGGAAACGCTTACATCCATGGAAAAGTTTAGCTAAGAGACACAGCCAAATATCAAAGTTATCTGATAGAAGCAAATCGCAACAAGAAATACGTCCTGTGTGGATAAAAATAAATTGTCAAAATCATTTTCCTAAAGTGCGAACGACTTCCTCTACTTTTAACAATGGTTTGTTTCAAGCCAAGAGTATTTTTCTAAAACACATATTTTACTAATTTTGATAATACAAAAGGCAACTGCCAAGAGTTTTTTTCTTTTCAACTGAGAGCCAGTTTTATCGTTTAGCCTGAAAATTCTGACAAGACACGAATTCACTGGCAATACACAAACATTTGTTCTGTATCTGACTTAACTTATTATTTAGAGAGAATTATCCTGTGCATTTATTATCTAAATAACCTGTCAAGATAGGACTGCAATGAACACACATAGGACCCCCGTGCAAGGTGAACAGATATCGTCCTGTAATAGAATCGATCTTAGAAAAGCTGAAAAGCACAGGACCTCTGAGAGCCAATGCGAAGCGAAAGCAATAAATTTTCTTGGCAAAAGATGTTAGTATTTTATATTTTTTGCCGAATTCATGTAAAACAATCTATAAGCACTGAAAATTCATATTTTTTTGCAGAAAATTCTTAATAGGCATAGTATGAAATCTGATATATTAATATCTCAATTATGAGTAGTTGTAGCATAACAGCGAAGGACACTCTTTTGGGACTTTGTCATACTGTTTTGTGACTGATACTTCCTTCAGCAACGAGAACAAAATTTCTCACCTCAATGCGAACAAAATTCTTCGTCTTAGCATTATAACGAGGAAACATATTCCTCGTCAATAATGCTAACTCTTTTCTTTGCAATCGCTTTGTTTTCAGCTGTCAATTTATGAGCATATTTAATATTATCCTGATGGGAATTTTCAATGAAAATGTCAATAGATATTCCTGAAAAAATAATTCTGAGGTTCTGGGGAACTCATCTTTCTCCATACAGAACAGAAGTATAAGTTG
Source organism: Stegodyphus mimosarum (assembly GCA_000611955.2). Classification (NCBI taxonomy): domain Eukaryota; kingdom Metazoa; phylum Arthropoda; class Arachnida; order Araneae; family Eresidae; genus Stegodyphus; species Stegodyphus mimosarum. The sequence goes on from KK116783.1 coordinate 742,875, forward strand.
GATACATTTCATTTAAAGTAATATGTAGGGTCATATCAGGAAACAACTTACTGATACATAGATTTGCTGTTCATTTGGGTCAACTCTTGCGAAAAGATTTTTGCATCATTGCGAGAAATATTCCTGATATTTTTCCAATTGTCTGGTGAAAATTTCTTAAGAGCTGATTTTAATTGGTACTTAGGCCATTTAGTATTCGTTATAGATTATTTATGAACTTTTTGGATAACTTAATTGGAAGTTCAGTCTCACTGTATTTTATGAGGGTTTTAATATAAAGTGTATTGAATTATTTAATTAGATAGTTACTGGTGAGTGTTCAGGACCGTCTTTATATGTTTTTCTGTACGATGCAGTTACTGCGCAGCTAAAAATTTTTAATAGGTTTAATATTATCCTTTACTTACATAATAGCAAACGGGTAAGATATACAGCAAAGAAAACAAACAAAAGAATGTATACCAAGTACATGATGCGCATAAATTTATTTTTCCGAAAGGAACGTTTGCAGATGCATTTCGAGATACTATTATATTTTGTTGCATCAATTTATAACTAAAATGGAGTATTTTTTTATTAAATAATTTATTTTTAGAATGTGTTTTTCGTTCAATGTAAATGTGTCACAATGAATTAATTTCATCCACTTCTTTCGACAGTCAGATTCTGTCATAGATCCACTTTGCATAAATAAGTAGACAGCCTTCTGGCGAATTTAATAGATGCCATTTTAATATTCACCATATTTTAATGCGATTCAGTTAGCAGGATAGACATAAATGGCCAGCTCTTCCTTACAGTTTATTAGTCTTCACACCAACCTAACTCAACATAGAGCGGAAAAGAAAAACGAGGGTAGCTATTGAATCGACTATGCTGAATAGCTAGGCTGGGAAGTGAAATTTATTCAGTGTTTCTGACAGCGTAGTTTGCGTAAATAAGTTGACAGGCTTTATCTAATGAAAATTCGTGGTATCAGATTCGCTGCCTCAGTTCCATCCTTTTCGGTGTTGACTGATTTCAACAACCGGCGATCAAAGAAAGTGGCAGTAGTAATTAGGATTATTGCGTCAGTCACCATAGGTTGTGTTGTTCTTATTGCTGTGACTTATCTCACTTGCCTGACAATAATATCAAATCGAGCCACGAAATTCGTCGCGGCAAGGAGAACAAGATTGCACGTGCCGTTGGCAAGAGCCATGAGCACCGTACAGCTGACAGTATGACTTTGCTCAGTTCTGCCCCCAATTTTGATGGGCAGTACTCCGAGGGGGGACGGGTCCGAAAGTATTCCACCCCTCTTCCCCTACCACAACCTCTCGAGAGGACGTTCGACTCGCTGCATATTTAGAGTGCCCAATGCCGCACCGACACTATACATTTACAAACATTCACCCCTTGTTCGGAATTCGTACATGGGTCTTTCTGTACGACAGTCAGCGTCGCTAATCACCTGTTCTGGTTGGGCGGTCACCATAAGTTGTTGAAGAAGCCGTTAAACTTCCTACCACGCAGCCCTTTGGAAAGAAGTAAAGTTCTTATGACATACATCACTTCTGAATACTTTATTCGCTAACCGTATACATATTAGCTTAATTATATTAATAACATATTACCCTTTAGCTAGCTAGTCAGCTATTTTTAATTACCATGCTTAGAATTAATTTACATGTATTGCTACTGTTTACTTACATATAATGTTATGATTAAAAAAACCCTTTCTAATACGTCCTTTATAGATGTTGTCATTTTAGAGGTTTTGTTTGAAGAAAACATCTATTGATGCATGTGTCTTTGTATACTTTCTTTGAGTGGACTTTCCTGGAAATGATTTTCATCATGCGTAAATCAGACACTATCTGATCTGATTAAACGTAATAAACTTTGAATTTATAGAAGAAAAACTTAAGACTTATGAATGTATGTGTATACTGTATATGGTATTTCCTTTTCTAGAGTTCATGCTTGAAATACATATTTTTAAATAAGTTAATTGTATTTGCTTTAGAAACTAATTCCATATTTTATATTAAGTTCCTTCAGGAGTATACTGTGGTATGCAAATTAATCGGCAGAAAGCGTTTTTGTTGAATAAAGAAGATCAACTTAAATATATTAATACAAATGAGACCAGTATTTGAATGCAACGTATTCGAGAAGATAATTCCTCAAAAATTTAAAAGACAAAACTTTAAAGCAACCATTGTTTCAAGCCCGATCCAAAGGACTTAAAAAGTGGTTAATCTCTTTTAACTTTCCTTCCTGGCACACCAGCAGCCGAGCGGTAAAGACGCTGAGCACTGGTAGTTCGGTCCGAGGTTCGAATCCGGGGAACGGGCTGGCTGCACGGGCGTTTTCATGGTTTCCCCCGTGTGTAACGTGTATACGAGCCAGTTTCTCTTAGAAAGTCCTCCACGACGGCATCCCTCCCTTTAGGCAGATAGCCCTCGTGTGCTTTGCCGCAATTGAATAACCTAACCTAAACTTTCCTTCCTAACCGTTACCTATAACAATACATTTTTTGGAACATTTTCTTAAAGATATATGCAGAAGATTTTGTGAGCATATGTGCAAATAATTAAAAATGATTTTAACTGAGCACAAGAGCATGAAGGGCATGCCTCGCTAATTAGTCTACCAACTTTGTAATTGGAGTTGAACTGAAAACAGTGGCACAAGCATTCTTGAAGTCAGATAACTTTATTTTTTAATATTTCAAACAGAAATCAAATTTTAAGTCTACAATTTAGCTTTCAAGACTTTGCATTATTAAAGTATTTAATAAACATGAAGTGGCTGTTATATGTTAAATTTAATTAATTAAAATTTCCCTGAATACTAAATAAGTTTTACCATAAACTGCTGTGCTCAAGTTTTAAGGATTAAGTGATGGTCTAGCGAAAGCCATGCTCGGTCATTATGCTTAATAATATGTAATTTAAAACAATATATAGCGGAAAGGATTATTGCAGTTTGCCTATGAGAAGATAAAAATGACGATTCTCGAAACTTAATCTCAAACTCATAGCATTTAATAAAACAATAAATATTTGTAAATCAAAATTATTTTGGATAAGTAAATAACGATTCAAACTTTTGAAGAATTTTAATTTGAATGCAACCATTCAAATAAGTTATATTCTACTGATTCAAAGTTATTAAATTCTTACTTAAATTCTATTACACTCTACCGGTGTTCATTAACTTAGGAAATTAGAACAGGCGAATTAAAATTCTGGATTCGGTTTTGCTCTTGCACCTTGCTTAATTTAACGTTATACTATTTACTATGTTTTGGAACAGTTTTGCATTTTATCTCACTCCCTGCAGTTAAATAAATCACCCTCACCTTTTTCAAAGTATACTGAAGTCCTTAATGCGGTATCGACGAATGCGAATCATAAATAAGTTACTCTAGTATCCTATAGATGGCGCCACAAATGAAACACGTGGTCTATGAACCGGGGTAATAGGGCAAAGCAAAGGAGTACGTAGGGAAAAATTAGTTTCGGTGTCTAAAGGGGATACATACTGCCTCCTCCGGCCCTTGCCGGGTCACAAGATTTTAAAATTGGCGTCCATCGTTTAGGTAAAATGATTAGGTACCGCACCGTCCTACTTTTGCGGAGCATTGCCGTACTCCTGGGTAAGTTTTTGCATTGCACTGTCGCACGCCTCTTGCATTTGTTTACACTAAGCTGAAATGCAACTTTTGTTGACATTGTACCCGAATAGAAAAGGCAACAATGCATTTTGTAGTATGAAACATCGCTAATGTAAATACAAAGAAAATGCTTATTAATGCATAGTAGTTTTTTTTTTATATATATTTGCTGGTAGAGGTTTTGGATAGGAAAAATAACGATATAAATTACAAAATGAAATATCGGAATGCTTCTAAATTTGAACAAAAAATAAAGTGTCAGATGTTTTCAACGAATTATTACTGTGAAAAATTTTAAAGATTTTAATTTCCCTCTACTCTTAATATAAAATTTTATGTTAATTCAACATTCATAACATTAAATTTTATTTTTTCATCTATAATTTCTGACTTTTCAATAACTTTTGCTTTAATAAACTACATTTAAACATTTCATTTAAAAACATTGAATGGAAGAAAATTAACTTATTGTATGATAAACATAGCTTTTATTAGAATTATGTCTACTGAAATTTTGATTTTGAACGTTCGTTTAAAATCGTTACTCCTATAAATATAAAAGTAGTTTCTTTGCTATAAGAAACTATGGATTAGAAAGAATGATCAATAAAAATTTTTTGCTTTAAAATGGTATTGATATGCAAACCATTCTTTTTCTCTACTTAGTTCTCGATACTTAAATTTGCATATGCTCGTGTAATGTCTCTTGTTAGAACTTTGATTCTTACACAACATGAGTTTGTGTCGAAACAGATGCGTAAAGATTTGTTTTCGATCGACGAATAGATTTTCTTTTTTAGCAAAGATTTGAAGCGTTGCACAAAACTTGGACTTCATATATTTACACGAAACTTCATTGTAGAGAGAATATTTTTTCAGGCAGGTATTTGAAATAGTAACTTTGAAAATAATAAATGGTCAGCACTTACATGTTTTGCATCCAAAGAAAACTTGCTAATGACCGAACACGAAAGAATTTGTATAAATTTAAATTACGTGATAAACTGTAATATTGTAAGAAAGGAATATTTTTATATTCAGCAGTGTGCGGGGTCAGCAGTGTGCGGTAGTGCAAAATTAGGTAGAAAAGCAAACTTAAATTGAGTTGATTTTACATAAAAATGTCGATTTTTATGGCACCTGACATAGGTCCGTTCTCGTTACGAGAAACAATATAAGAAATTTTTCTCCTGAAGAAGAGGTATTTATGTTAGCTATTCTTGAAATCGCTGGAGTTTTACTTAAAATCTTCTCAAATTTAAAGTTGTTCCTCTAATTTTGCTTTTAAATTTGGCATATTTCTCTTCTATGTATCTAAATGCTTTAGATTGCAACTTCGTTTATAGTATGAGAGTTGGAGTTTTTCATTACTATGTTTATACATATTTAATCACACATTTTTAAAGAGTAAATTTATAAAAAGTCCGAATTGTCGTAATAAATTATGATTGTGTACCTGCCTTGAAAAAACTGCTTTAAATTTGGCTTCGTAAGTAGAATTGTGATTAATTAAAAATGATTCATGAAATATTGAAAGTAAATTTACAATGAAGCGAAATTATAGAAATTTATTTTAAATTATTTTTTTTAATTGCATACCAGACTAAATATTAACAGATGTGTTTATTTCTGTACATTTATAATGCAAAGATAAATTTTTTGAAGAAGTTATAACACGCAGATAAATTTGTTTTTATACGCAGCCGGTGGAACGCAACCGTGGGAGATTCCAAAATAAAAAGAACGTCTTTGAAACAAGAATTCCCGTGTTCGGTGAAAAGATAAGTTTAAGAGATAAAGAAAGAAGCTACTACGATTTAAATTTAAAAATTTAAAATACGAGCTAGAAGAGAGCTTACAATACAGAATTATGGCAATATTGAGACCTGTATCAGCAATCTGTGCTTAAAATTTCGAAAAAATCATTTATTAAAAGCTATATTACAAAAATAATTAGCTGAACCATTATTTTCAGATGAATTTGGTTGAAAACGGAGGAACAAAACCTCGTTATTATATAAGTATGTAGTTTTCTTTTTTAAAGTTAAACACCATAATGCAAATTAGATTTCTATGTGTCTAATGTATTAAATACAAAAATTGCTTTGAAATCGCAGACAACGCTTAATGTTGAAAGGACGTGTATGATGAGAATCAGTTCGTGAAATGAATGCGCAGTTCTTATGATTGCATTTCGGCTGCGAATGAACTGCCTTCACGGAAAATGCAAGTTTTCGGTATTGAAGCATTCTAGTGGTTAAATCGCAAAGAGATACGTCATGTACAGTACAACAGAAATTTAGTTATACTAGCTAATGTGAGCATCGATTGTGTAGGAAAACTGAATAAAATAGTAGCCTTCAGTTTCAAGTAATAAACAGAAAATTTCTGAAAATTGTTTAACTTTAAAATAACTTTGAGATAAAAAAAATTCAAACAAATAACGGAAAAACACTTGTAAACATATTTCAGATACTATAATATCATTTTAAAAGTTTCTTTTTATATTTGAATAAAGTTTATGTTTTATAAAGTAAAGAAAACTATATGCTCACACTTATTTTTTGTGATGTGCAACTAACCGCGCTGTTGGTTTAAAGATAAAAAGCTAGATTGTAGTTTCGTTTAATACCAGCAGTTTGTTTCAAATTAAGACTAAAATAAAAAAAAAATCTGAAAGATTTCAGATTTTAAATTACGTCCAAAGGCGCGTTTTTTTAACGTTTCGTGTGCTACCTTTTTTTATTAAATATCATGTACCACGTACTCAAACCATAAAATTCAGTTCGAAATCAATATCGCAAAATCATTTTAAAATGAACGTATCTTTAGAATTTCCGTAAGTCTCTTGCGCTGGAGATAAAAATGTTTTTTTTTCCGTACAGTGTTGCCATTGCTCGCTTTGAAATCATTTAGTTTGTTAATCAGAAATTCGTTGAAATGTTACAAAACATAAAGTCGATAATAAAGCAAATTTCAAATTCAAAATTAGGGCTTCCAGATGCCCATATTCGCAGTAGGATTACGTCATTCAAAATTCGATGGCTCTAGGTTTTATCACAATGCGAGAAACATGCATACATTTATGCAGATTTTTCATTTTTTAAAATTTAATGCAGAGCGATAACATTTAGTGGCAACAATTTGAAAAGTGAAACGGGCATTCAGAGTGAATCGACGCAAAATCGCAAAACGAAAGTAATAGTCCTTCGGGACTAAATCCCTTTGGACTAATAAAACGATAAAAAATCCCATTATAAATGAATTTAAACATTCTGAATTTTTTTTAAAAACGTCCTTTATTTTATTTGATGAATTAATTAACATTCTTTGGTTTTACAGCTATTTGTCTGGTATTTAATGCTATGTTAATGAATAACCTTAACATCAAAATGTTGGCATATTCAGTGTCTTTTTGCTCTAAGTATGCAAAAGTATTGTTGCAATGGCATTTGGCGATATGTATTTAAAGCTTGGTGGGGTGTGCTTGTGCTTTCGTCTTTGTATTCATAACAAAGCAGTTGTAAACTGGGTATGACCATTACAGCTGAACTGACCAGAGGTAGTATTTTATCACTGCAGTTACAAATCATTCAAAGAGAACCGAAAGAGAACATTTCAAAGAGAACTGAATTTTAAATTTTCATTGGTTTAAAAGAAGGGCATAAATATTGACTTTTTGTTTTCCTTTATTCAAGAATTTTCATCTGTTATATTTAAAAAATCGATTGATAATTTTTAAATTTCAATTTTTAGAATTTGTTTGGAAAACATACAGAAAAGATTTGAGTAGAAAATAAAGTGCAGTTTCAGTCAGAAAAATGTGTAAAGAAATTCATTTAGTTAAAGTGTGTAAAGTGTAGTTTCAGTCAGAAAAATGTGTAAAGAAATTCATTTAGTTAAAGTGTGTGAACATTTTATGCTATTTAGAAAGCATATTCTGATATTGCTATTCAAAGGAAATGTGATAAAGGTAAAAAACCAGTTTAGAACCTACGCCGGTGTTGGTTTTATTCTGGTTTCGGCTCTACGTCGGTACTGTCAAAAATGAGGATTTGATTAAATTCTTAACTTCTTGGTTATCCAACGCTGCTAATTATAAGAACTATATACGTTATGAAAATGTTGATTGTATGCCAGTGTAAATAATATATATGCCTGTGACGACTATGGACAACCGAAAAATGTGCATTAATTCTCTTACTCATAAATGCACTATTATCAAAATTTCTTTTTTATCATATTAAACAAACACGCTGGTAAGTAGGACGGTTATGTCGCTGTCTAATAAATGCCGGTATTCCACACCGAGTTGAAGACATGCCGTATCGATGCTGAGCAGTTTCGATCCTATGAATAAAAGACAACGGAAATAAAATTGCCCTTTAAAATTAGACAGCATTTTACTTTTGTGGAACGTCCTCTTCTTAAAATCTGAAGATGTTTGGAAGCGTACATATTTAATGAATGCAATAATTTTTAAACGTAAGCAAAGAGGAAATGAGTAGATACTTTAGTTTTTAGATACTATAAGCGTTTACAGTTCGTTAGAAAATCTTTGTTAAAATTACGTTTAAGAAAACTAATTCGTTGCTAGGCTACAGCAGAACAGTCAACGCATGCAAATAAACAGCGCAGAGCTATTTTGTATAATTATCTCCGACGCAATAGTAAGCAATTTGAATAATGAAAAATGGATATAAATAGATATTTGCTTTTACGACATCACTGAACATGTGGGGATAAAACTCAAAATAATTTCCACTTTCTTCTGCAATGCATTTATGACGCAAAGCACACTAAACTTGCAAATTTATGTTTAGAACTACTCAATTAAAATATACCATTTACGATGTATGTACAAGAATTTAAATGACTCACGAAATTTATAGGTAGTATTTTTATGCATATTGCTACGCATTTCGTATTTATTTAGCTATTTATTTAGAATTGTAATTAAAATTGCTTTAATTTCCCGTGCAACGCAGACGATTTAGCTACGTCGAAAAAGTAAAAATACAAGAGCGCATGCATTTAATATTCAATAAATAAATATCTCGTAATTACTGTTGCCATCCACAAATATCGAGAAAAATCGAGGTTTTACCAGAATATTCTAGTTAATAATTAAAAAGCTTATAAAAGCCGAATTAAAGCACCTCAGTTGTAGTTTTAGCTATTTTAAGCAAACTGCTGTTTGTTTACTTAATGTTGTATTGATTGTAGCGAATTCGCTGTGAGATTGGATTAACTTTATCTGTTTTGAATTGAATTCTGTTTAACGTTTGAGATATTGCGATATTGTAAGAATATCTCTGAGAAAATATTTAAGTATTTTGTTGTATTTCGTGTGAAAAGAATAAATTTCATTAATTTTTGAACGACTTGTGCATTCAATCCCTTACGGACCTGTACGCACGCAACAATTTTTGGTGTCAGAAGTGGAATTTTTGAATGCCAGTTACTCGAGCGATGGAAGTACAATTAAGGCAATTTATGCCGAACATTTAAGAGCTCCGAAAATAAGGCGGACGATATAAACAGATAATTAGATGCCATGAGATGGAAAACGAGGGAGAAGAAACGGAAGTGCTGGAACACGGGGCGGAAGGCCACGTACAAAGAGACTGCGGAAACACCACGAGGTACGGAAAATAAGACCCTTTTCCAGCAAAGACGCAGGAAGCAAATTAATGATCATATCGCGGAGCAGAGTTTGAGCGATAGCGAACAACCCCGTTGTAAAGCGCTCAAGATTTCTGCAGTGTGTGGCAACAGTAATGAATTATCCATCAATGGCCAAATAGATAGAGTTCCTTGCAATATGATCATTGGTACAGGAGCTAATGTTACCATCATTCGAAGAGATTTAGCTAAAAAAATTTAAGTGATTTGGACGCCATCCTTTGTTACCCTCCAGACTGCGTCCGATGAGAATCTCGAAGTAGAAGGAAATTTAAACGTGAACATCACCTTTGCAAGTGTCACTTACTATCACACGGTATATGTGGCGGATATTACAGATCCTTGCAGACTAGGATTGGACTTTTTAAGGAAATACAATTTTTTCCTCAGATTTCAAAAACAACAAACTACTTTCAGCATCTGAGGACATGACTATCGATCATCAGAAGAGATCCTCAGCTGGAAACGCCGATGTCTCAGCTGAAAGACCCTGGTGAGATAGCTGCCTAAATCATACTAGGCTTAAAGAGAAACCCAAGACTACCAGCAATTCTCCATCCCAGATGTTCATCGGTTGTGATCTTCGTCTTCCTTGTGATCTCTTATTTGGCCGCCCTGCAGATGCGCCTTCATTGAATGAGGAATACATCCAAGATGTCCAGGCCCGGTTTGAAGTGATGCATTGTTCTGAACCAGAGGGAGTCACCTTGGCGACGGAGAAGACCAGCTACGACAAGAGAGCTACTGCCCATCTTTTCAACGAAGGTGACAAAGTATGGTTGTGGAATCCGACTCGACGGAATAGACTCGGTCCGAAATATATTAACCTTGGGATGGTCTGTACACAGTCCTAAACAGGCTGAACGACGTCGTGTTTCGGATCCGTTAGTCATCGAACTCTAAGCCTAAAGTCGTCCATTACGACAGGTTAGCTCCTTGCTATGACCATAGTACGTAGGGTATATAATTGTAAATAGTAATGTAAATAATATAAGAGCATGGTCCTTTTATATTTAGCACTTGATAGTATTTGATAGCATTTGATGGTATTTGATTTATATTTAGTAGCTGATAGTATTTGATTTGTATTTAATATTTGATGGTATTTGATTTGTATTTGATGATTGATAGAATTTTATTTTACTGAAAGTTACTTATTGCAATTATTATTTATTTTCTTATTGTAATGTAATGTTTATTATTGCATTGATGCCTTAGTTTGGCTTCCTGTCCATGGATTGTACTGGCCGGGACGTGCAGACCTTGGGAAGGGGGGCAGTGTTACGGATTTCGTATTTATTTAGCTATTAAATTAGAATTGTAATTTTAATTAGAAGACTTAGCTACGCCAGAAAAGTAAAAGTACACGAGCGCATGCTTTTATTATTTAGTAAATAAATATCTCGTAATTTTTGTTGCCATCCACAAATATCGAGAAAAATCGAGATTTTACCAGAATATTCTGGTAAATAATTAAAAAGCTTATAAAAGCCGAATTAACACACCTCATCTTAGTTGTACTTCTAGCTGTTTTAAGCGAACTGCTGTGATTGATTATAGCGAATTCGCTGTGAGATTGGATTAACTTTATCTGTTTTGAATTGAATTCTGTTTAACGTTTGAGATGTTGTGATATTGTACGAATATCTCTAAGGAAACATTTCAGTATTTTGTTTTATTTCGTGTGAAAAGAATAAATTTCATTAACTTTTGAACGAAATGTGCATTCAGTCCGCTACGAACCGGTACGCACGTAACAGTATAGTTATGTCAGATTGAATTTATAAATTTCTTTATTTTATCGATTATGATTTTTAGCATTTTTTACATTTTGTTTAAGTAAACGTTTTGAAAATTGCATATCCGATATGTAAAGCATTTAGCGAGCTAAACGTTTTAAAATTATCATCGGCAATGATGCGGAGTTACAAACGAACAAGTCTGCCCAGAAACAGGCCTTTTAATGAAACTACACTCGTACTAAAATAATAAGCAACCAATGCTAGATGAAAAGGTACATATGTAAAAAGGGGAATTAAAATATATCATTTATATATGAGTTTGCATTCCCGAATGAGAATTGGCAACCAAAAGCAGCAAAAAACGCAATCCCGTGGTCACACCACAACGCCGTACACAACGCTATTGAGGACCTACTCGCCAGTTCGCAAGCAGCGACAGGTTCGTGTAATCCGAGATAGCCAAAGCGGAAAGCATGAGCCGAAGATAACATTTGCACGATGAAATGCGTTAGAGGGCTCTCCGGCTGTTGCAAGACAATCCGCTGTTGCGAGAGAACGGAATGTGCATCGTAGTGTCGTCGATAATCTGCGGAATCGTCACCAAAGGGAATAAAACCCCTGCAGAAGACTTGGGTCTGGACGCCGAAGGATTACCACAACGACAGATGATCGCTTCCTGTTGCTATGGACAAGACACCGTAGGTCATTAACAGCACGTCAGCTGGCGTCGCATTTCTCCGCTGCTGCAGAACGGCTCATATCCCAGCCAAACCGCCGCGTCGACAGCATAAAGGTAAACTATACGCCTGACCACCTGTGGTTTGTATTCCTTTGTCCCCATCGCATGTCAGAGCGCGGTTGAATCGGCCCATGAACATCGCAGCTGCATAGCAGAGCAGTGGAGCCACGTAATCTTTACGGATGAGTCTCGATTTAATATCCAGAACGATTTTCAAAGGGCAGTAATATAACGAGAGCCAGAGACACGTATCCGGAGCCAGACACCGTCGAAAATGCATAAAAATTGCATAAAATTGACGAAATTACAATAAAAAGGAAGCTTATTTGAATGGGCTCGGATAGTAATGAACGGCCGCAGCGACTTCCATATGATTCCTGGTGATACTCTACGTCATTCCTGGTCTTTCTTTAATCCTTGCAGTGGATACGGACGCAATATTTGTGAATGATAACGTCTTCCCACATAGAGCTCGAGTGGTGCGGAGTTATCTGGAGAGTGAAATCATTCCACACCCGCCGTAGTAAGCTGGATCACCGGACCTGAATCCCATACAGCATGTGTGGAACATATTGAGACAACGGATAACGGGTCGCAGTGTGCCGCCAGGCATCCTATATGAGCTCTGACATGCATTATTATAGGAATGAGAGCTACTGCTACAACAAGTGATCAACGACGCTATTGACAGTTTGCCACGACGTTGTTAAACATTCATTTCATCTAGAAGGTATCATATGCGTTATTAGCGCGATATTTTCATTGCACATTTTTCAGATCCGTTTGGTTCTTCGCAATGTGATGGTCGTAATGCAAGTGTTTATACATGTCTTTGCTGTATTGTTTATTATGCCATCTAGTATTGCCCACCAACCTCTTGAATCAATGAGACGCATATTCATTAAACAGTTTTTGTTTTATTCCGTGTTCTGACTTTGTTGCTTATTTTTTGAACAAGATTGCATAATTAATGGCTACCACCCAGACGGAAAGTATTAGTGATTTTGACTGTTGCACCGAAGAGCCTGAGCTCGAATCCCGGTAAAGGCAGGGATATAATTTGTCCGCCTTTTCATAGAAGGCAATGATGGCCCATCTATTAGATAGGTGCTTCCATAATAAAGAAACCGCAATTTTCGACCTTAAAAGTGGCCAACACTCAAATGGCTAGAGCCCGCCATTGGAAAAAAATATTGTCTTGTTAGTAGTAGAAAATAAACAAAATAGATGAATGCAAGATAGTTCAGTAGTTTCTCAGGAATTATTAGATATTTATTTTACTGTACTTGCGTAGCGTGTTTGCAAAGTTTTAGGAATTGAACTTCGATGCAATACGTAGAACCTATAGGCAGAATTATCGGTCAGAGATAAGCCTTTCATTTTGTAAGAAGAAGGTGTGAAAACTTTAGAAATTGTTCAACATCTGCGAGGAGTGTTCCCACATCTGAAAATACCTTTACGGGATGTCCGATTTGATTGTTTAACCATGCCATAAATAGGTAATTGAGGACACACAAAAATGTTCTTTGAAGACTGCTTAAAAATAAATTTTTCGTTCGGATAGAAACATTCATTTAAATAGCATTATGCTGAAACACTGCTTGGTAAATTTGATAAAAACTGACGAATTTCTTGTCTTAAGTTTAAAAGATTTTCTTAGTCTATTATAGGCAAGAATACGTATTTTAAAGCTCAGGAAACTTATTTACATTAATTAGTATAAAGAATAATGAATTTGTGTTTAAAATTATTCTAACCATTAAGACTAGAGAAAAAATTTAAAAAAAAATCATTTCTTGGAAACACTGCTTTTAAATAATTTTTACTATAATTAAAATTTATTTGCTATTACAAGTATGTTGGCACTGTAGAAATTGCTGTTATTAAAATGTACTTATTTTTAACCCATTTTATCCCAATTTATTTAATTTGTTCAGACTTGAGAATCATGTTTTCTAAAGTTAATTCAACCTAAGCAAACTAAATATAACAAAATTTGAAAAAATATATACTTCATATAAGAAATCTGATCCGTCCTGTAAATAGGACCCTGGGATAAAGGGGATAAAATTTGCACTTACAAGGGGATAAAATTTGCACTTACATGTTTTCCTGTTCATATCAAAGATGAAAAGTGATTTCCGAGTACAAAATTTTACTTTATTTGAATATTAATATCTTACTTGCAAAATAGTTCAATAGGTCCAAAGCAAGCCTGACAAAGTGTTTTGTCACATTTCTCACAGTATGTTTTCGGTTTTCCTTTGCAGCCCTCTCTTTGAGAACGATGCTGTTTTTATCGCTTTAGTAAAAAAAGGCCAAAACTATCTTTTCGGACGTCTCCTTTTGCATCAGAAGGTACAGTCGAGATCCTAGTCTACCTTTTGTTCTTATCACAGATAGTTTAGATAAACTGTTGTTACAACTCTGCGGAACTCCTTCAAGTTTAGGGCTTCATTTTTGTTGACAGTTTTGTGAATTATCCATGCGTTTACCATAGCCATATCCAATAAACGTATAAAAAGTGGCCAGTACCACTTTTTCCCACGAATTTTAATGGAATAAAGTCCGGTCAACCAGTCGTGGTGATCCACACCGCCCATATGTTTGTTGTAAGAATTCATCAAATTCCGCATCTTCACGTTAACTTTATCTTTGTGTCCTCTTACTCGCCTCTTTACATCAAAAAATGGTTCTAAAGTGCTGAAATTTGCAGCAAAAGTAACAGTACTATTGTCATTCCATCACTGCAGGAAAATCTCAGAGTTCTCGTCAAATGCAAAATCAGATGTGCCTTTCTTTCGTTCTCCGCATAGACTTAGATTTTTCCAGAGGACACTCATGGTTTATCCAATTTTCTCGTATGGTTCCTGTAGCTCGGAAACCCTGTTCACAAAGACTTTTCAAAAGATCAATGCTGGTAAAAAAAGTTGTCAAAATATAAAGTGTAGCTTCAAGTATTCACGATATTCTATGTTAGTTCCATTACAAGCCGAGTACCTAGAGGAGTATCATTTCTTGCATAAGATTCTTTACCGCAATGTAGAGAAAAATTGTAACAATATCCCTCGCTTCCACAGAGAGCCCAAAGTTTATATCCAAAATGAATTGAATAAACCTTTTCAGACTATTCCTACCGTAATACATGATGATCATTTCATCAATGCTTAGATTTGCAGAGAAGTGTCCAAATTTCATAAAACTATTATTGAGTATAATAAACAAAGGTTTTACTTTGAAGGATCGATCCTGGGCACGCTGACTTACAGTTCCATTGTCGACAAAGTGTAAATAAGATTTCAACTTTTGGAAGCGGTTTCGTGACATGGTATTTTTCACCAGGGTAATGCCAAGGTCTTCGGCATCTGACCAGTAGTCACGTTCACAGGTATTTGAATGATATAAAAGCAAAATTCCTACAAAAACACGTATTTCATCAGCAGTAGTAAAGAAATCGTGTTCTTTTTTTCATCTGTTGCATATCGCACAGTTTCTTTTACACTGAGATCATAAATTTCACTGGAATAAAACTGCTCAAAAAGCTCTGATGGAGTATTGTCTTTCAGTGAAGTTTCCATCTGCTTGAGAAAGTCACTTGCAGTTGATTCAGCCTGTATTTTCCATTTTGTGGATTGCAGTGACTTATTCTTTATCCAAGATGACTGAAGACGTTTAGCCCTTTTTTGCTCTTTGTTGTCAAAACACTAGAGATTGTGGATGGTTCAGGCTCGAAAGTATTTCCAGTTCTAGCCTCCAGAGACCCAGGAACATCGTTTATAATAATATCACAAGTATTTACTTCATCCCCTTCATCTTCGTCAGTTACTTCACTAGCATTTGGTGGTAACACAGCAATTTCAACGTCGCTCTCATCTGAACCTAAATTATTTAGTAAATCCAATGCTTCCTCTAACTTCAGAAACCTTTGTACTGACATAACTCAGCAGGAGTAAAACACTAGAAGGGAAATTATTTTTTTTACTCTTAGTTAGAAAGTTATAACTTATAATTAGAAAGAGAGGAAGAATGCGTCAATTGCATGCGTATCGTCCCACTGTCCTATTTAGAGGACAGTTAAAAAATAATGAGCTAGAACTTGCCTAAGAATAATATAACTCTAATTTACCACCAGGATGATAACGAAAGAGTACTATCGCATAAAAAATGCTCAGCGAAATGTCCAAAGTAAACTGAAAAAGAATTATGCAACCGCAAAGAGATGATACAAACCATGCCTACTAATGCGATGAATAGACAAAATGCCCAGGGGAAGGAAGAGGGGGCGAGAACCATAACTCATGCTAGCAGAAGCTAATACATACCCCTACATGTTCCAGCTAACAAAATATTCGCAACAAACAAATAGTGATTTCCACGTGATATTTTTCAGCTGTCCTCTAAATAGGACAATGGGATAAAATGCGTTAAGAGAACGTTGTTATTAAAAATCTTTCACAGGAAAAAAAATCCTAGAGTCTTATTTACATAATACTTAATAGTGTTTACAATAAAGAAAGTTTAAATGATGGGTATTAAATTTAACTTAATACTTTTTTAATTAAACAGGGAAAACGTTTAACGCAATTTACAAAGGTAATTTTATCTAAAATTTTCATTTTTAAATTCTCAAATTGTCTGCAAGTTTGAAATTATTCAAAACTTCATTATTTTGAAACAGTTTTTTGATCTAAGCTTTTTAAGGTATGTTATTTTAAAACTTCTTGGATGTAAAAGAAAATCATTGGAGTTAGGAGGAAACATGATTCAATTAATGTTGCAATACAATTTAAAAAATTGCATATTTAGACTTTATTTATATAAACAAATGTTCAGATTGATGTTAATCGTTTATTTGCATTTGACAGTGAGATATTAGATATTTATTGTCTTTAACACGTCCACAATGCTAAAACTGCTTCAAGGTTACGCTGTCTTTTGAGCTTATGGTCTGATTTTTAAAACAGCTTTGTTAAACTTTTAGAAATTTATTGTAATGTTATAAGAACACAGTTTAGTGTATTACTATAAGCAAAACATTATAGGTAATTCTATGATGTTTATCTGCTGTCCTATACCTAATATATTTGACCGCAAATGGAGTAGAATTTTAATAAGATATTCTTATTCACAAAAGTTTACATTTTTGATTCCCAGAAGGTGGGAAAGTCATTCCTAACGAATACAGTCACATTAACGAATACATCTTGGCCGCAAATGTTACGTATTTTTACAAGGTGCCAGAAAACTTAGAATTTGCTACTTCTAACAATTTACTCATGCAACAGATTGTAATTGTTTTAGTAATGTATTAAGAAAACATATATTCTGTTACTTTTTACATAAGTTACAATAAATCTTTTCAAAGCGTGTATATACTAATCTCGTATCAATCAGTTTTTGCTTAAAAGTGAAGCCTTTATTCTTGTAATTCTTGAATGAAATATAACTAATTTTTTACAGATAATTTTTTCGTTATCTGTTACTATCAGGGTTATAATGAATTTGGGAAAGCAGAGATACTTTAATTATATAAAACGGAAAATTTCAAATTATATCCATAGATGTTTTCAATGCTTAGTTCTGAAATAATAAATCTTATTTCAAATTATATCAAACTTCTGTCGTTTAGTCTTATACTCAAGAACTATTAGATAGACATGCTGATAGGAACATTATACTGTTAATCAGGGCTTCCGTCAGATAGAATAGAAGCTAA
Organism: Stegodyphus mimosarum; assembly: GCA_000611955.2. Lineage (NCBI taxonomy): Eukaryota > Metazoa > Arthropoda > Arachnida > Araneae > Eresidae > Stegodyphus > Stegodyphus mimosarum. Next base: position 760,421 of record KK116783.1, read on the forward strand.
CTCCTTAAGGTTTCTCTGAAGCGTTCAGCACTGCCCTTTACCATTTATCCCCAATCACTACTGTGTAAAGCTGTATTCTGTCATGCTATGTTTCAGGAAATTAGTATGCCTTACATAGATTCTCTCAACTAAATTTATTTGAATTCCCGAATGCACAGATGCGTAATTATTTTACGTTCGACGTTTCACATTTTAGTAACAGCAAGTTGACACAGTTATGCAATTCCGTTAATTGAATTTCATCAATTCCTATTTCTAGTCTCCTGACCCCGTCACATCTTCATCCCCAAACAGGGGGAAATTGGGGAGGTTCCAAGTTACAGATACTTTCCGCCGAAAAATCTTTTGAAACCTTTATTTTAAACAGAATTCAGAGACTCATGTGATTAAACTCCTGAGTGTTTCGGATTCAGGAAGGGACTCTGGATAGTTATGCAGAATTCTAGATTTCAGCAGTTCCGCAATTCACAATAAGCAAAGTGTAACGCTTTCTGTGTTGGGCGTGACTAAAGTATTTGAGTGCACTTGGCATGAGGGATTCGTTTTCAAACTGATTCTCTTGATCTCGAAAGAGAATTCATTTTAACTCTCAAATCTTTCTTGACTGAGAGGTTTTTGCGGTCAACTGTAAATAAGTCTGTCTCTAATGCCAAAAACATAAACGCAAGTGTACCATAAGGCTTCCTTTTGAATCTAATATTGTGCCCTTTTTTAAGTTTTGAAAATTGATCAAAGAGCAGTTATAAAAAATAAAAACAAAGTAAGTTAATATTTTTAAACATTTTATAATGTTTAGGGATATTCTTTGTAATCATAAACTGTAATTAAACTTTAGGTAGACCTTCAGCAAATTATCACTAAGTCTAAATAACAACTGACATTTTAGAAGGGAATAAAAGACCTCTTATTTAAAACTAAGAAGAACAGAGGGCACACCAGGTGCTTACAAATCAGCCAGCCACTTGCGGCTATGTAACTTAGAGTAATCATTTATCCCCAATCACTGTAAACACGAAAAATGTAAAATTTAAATTAAATAAGCTAGTTACTCAAGGCTACACAATTCAGTTTAATGGGAAGTTGGCTCAACCTAACCGGCATGGATATTCAGCTATCGGCAATTATAATGCAAGGCCCAAAGACTACAAATCTTATCTGCTTTAGCAATCTAGTAACGTGGCCTCGAAAGGCAGCATACGCTTTATCTTACAATCCAAAAACCTAACCTTAAATACACGCGAACTAATCTGCATTTTTGCGGGAAAACGGAAGGATTAAGTGACAGTAAAGATCCAAAACATAAATAACTGTTTAATTAACATAGGATTTTTACAATTTTACTGCAATACTAAATGAAATTTGGTATTTAATAGAACAAAAAAAGAAAAAAGACACCGTCACCTTTTGATTTAAAACAATCATTTTCCTTAGCGAGTGTAATTGCAAGAACTGTGAGCAATGTTTGCCGCTGCAAACATCAGCAACATTTTCGACAGTTCATACTCTGCAGTTCAAACTTTATGAACAAGAGGATTTCCGTTTGGAGCATATTTATCAAGTGCTTTATTTGGCTAATTCAAAAGCATTATTTTCTTTCTGACGTACCAGAGTACAAGTTGCGTTTTTACTATATAAGTTTGCAATAATTTGCTACCAAACCAATTAATTATTCTAAAAATCCCTAATGTTTCATAATTTACATCGTATTGCTCACTATACTGTTGATAAAGCGAATATAATATTAGTTTTTAAGCGTTTCCAGATCGTAAAATTATTCAAACATATTTTCGGTCATTGGTTCGAAATGTGCAAGTAAAATGTGTTCACAACCTCAAAATTTATCATTCCTTCACTTTTAGCTACTAGTAATAAAATACCTTTTCATCTTGGCATGGTGAGTCTACTGACTCACAAGCAACCCAGCGGTAACATCACTGAATTCTGATAGTTCGACCCGAGTTCAAGTCCCATTAAACTTTTTGGCTGCATGGGAGTCAAAAATATGGGCTATTTAGACATCCTATCAGTTATTCATTCATGCTTTTTCAGTATATCATGTATTGTGTGTTTCGGAATATTTAATCTTTCTGATAATTCCTGAATTGTTACGGGGGTTTTGATGGCATTTTTTTATCAGGTCTTACCTGCTAACGGATGTTGACATAGAAGCAAGACAGTTGCACTACTAGTTTGACATAAGTAGAAACCTATAGAATCCGCTGGCTGAAAGGAAATTTTCAAGGATTTCCCCATGTGCGTAAATTCTCCAAATAAATAAGAGCCAATTTCTCTTAAAACGAACTCCATGAATGCATTACTTTCCTTGCTCTAATAGCCCTCGTAATATTTTGTCATATTCCAGTAAATCAATTTTAACATATCTTCGTTTCTAACAGAAACATGTATGGAGTATACATCATATTTGAGGTTGAAATTTCTTTGCTTAAATTCTCAAAACATCATCGAAGTGGGTAATCAGAAACAACACTTTATTTCTAAACAGTAAAATTATAAATAAATCACAATGGATAAACAAGATCATATTGGGTAATTTTTTAATTCTTCAATTTTTGTTTTGATGCTGCTTGTTTAATTTTGTTGCTAGATTAAGAAAATACTGAAAAATTAACTTACTGATTTCAAAAGCAAATTATAAATATAGAAACAATATTTTTCACCTATTTTAAACATAAGCTACTAAAGGAATCACACTTGGGTCTCCTGAAAGCAAAAATCATATAACCATACCAAGAAGCCTTTGAAAGTTTGCAACATAGGTGCAACGTTTTCAACCTAACTTGGATTACTTATCGTATAACACGCCAGAACTCTTGTGAAAATATATATTAAAAATTGCAGATAAACATTGTAATATGGCATTGATACGTAATTGTAATATGGCATTTAATTTAATACTTTGTTCTGGCCTTTCTGTATGGTGATTGCAGACTCCAACTATCCATAGATCCGTATTCGGATACAGGTGAAAATAATCGCACAAACACATGGCGGACGAAAACAACGCAAGGGGAAACCTTCGTCGTGCAGAACATCGTTGGAGAAAATAAAGCGAGAACTAAATATTATGCTTCTGAAGCATCGTAATGTAAAACATCGTGGTACAAAATAAAGCGTTGCAAAACCTCGCAGTTTTAACATACTTTCATACAAAATATTGTGGTAAAAATTCGTGGCATGCTGATACAAAACACGTCATGATATTATTATCACAGGCATGCGTTTATTATTATGTCACCACAGGCATATTTTTCCTGATTGAACAAATTTGAAGTGAATTTTTGCGCAATGTTTTGCATTTCCTCATTCTAATCTTTTTTATGCTCCATCAACTACTTTCTTCGCAGTAATATTATTTACCGTATATTCCTCCGACAAGGCGCACTTTTAATACAAAAGATAAATAAGATCAAAGTTTACGGGTGCGCTCTATACGCCGAATATAAAAAATGATAGATTTAAAAATAAGGAAAAGGTGAGCAAGCAAAAATTAGATTTCTGCATGTACCAAAATGCTCTTTATTTAAATGAAATGACATACCTTATGAACTTAAAATTTTTCATTATTGGATAACATCAGAAATTCGTCATATTCGTCTTCCTTTATATCTTAGGCATATCTCGAATTCTGTTTCATCTTCAGCATCATTGTTACTCTGATCCATAAATAAACAATCATCTTCCATTTAATCTAGATACTACATACTACATTTTGAAATGACTTTTGAATTATGTCGAAATCAATTTCATTGTATGCTTTTATTATCCGTTTGCACAGTATTTCTAGTCGGGCATGATGCATTTGGCCCCATTTGTAAGTGTTTTTTCACCCTTCTAAAATCCACGTTTTCCGCTTTCGTTTCTAATTTTCTTTGAATGATTTATTGCTGCACACATCTAAAGGCTGAAATAATGACCTTAATTTGCCTGGAATAACGATCATATCAGTATTACACTCTTTTATGGGTAATTCTTTACTCTAAACACACCATGGGTCTTTATTGTGTACCGTCCGCTAAACGGGAAAGCACTACGGCGAGGTGAAAATTTTTGCGACCTGTTGTTTTTATCGAACCGGTTTTGTTTCGTTCACATCAATTGTTTTATTTCCTATTATAACAAACGTCACTGGAATTTCATCAATATTTCAAACCTGGGACAGTAAATAATTTTGTTTTTGACTTTGTAGATCAATAACACATAAGGCATTTTCTTCCTCCTTCCAGCAGGACATTGTGATGTACCAGTAGCACACTCGGCGCGTATTCGAGAGGTCCACGTTCGAGTACTGGCGAGGGCATTGCTAATTTTTTATGTCCCCTGTTTCATGGAAAGTTGTCAGTTTGTTATCCATATCTTTTAAAGCCTTTGCGAAACTTTTGCTTTTTCTGGTAGAATTTAATTATTCCATGCCATAAATCGACCAACTCAAAGTTGTCTTAATGCTTTCGCTTTCATGCACATTCCTTTTTACCCACTTTAAGGCAAATAAACGCAGGCTGTTTCTTGCTACAATGAACCTATTCTGATGACTTCTTAAGGACGCAATTCGCAAATATCTTCTTCTAGGATAGGATAGGCCACTTCTAGGATAGCACTTACGTATGGTGCTTTCACCAACATTTAAACATCCTTGCTGCAGCATGACTTCCAGTTTCTTTCGCAAACTGATTGACTTTGCATTTGAGACCAGCAATGTTTTGTTTCGTTTGGGAAGAGATCTATTTACTACTAAAAGGAGTACTAGATCAACTGTGTTTCAACTAAGACAAAAGGGATATTCTAAAGCCTTTGATGTTCACTTCAAAACCACGACTTCAAATGTTTCCAGAAAGAAAAAAAAATCAGATATTTTCGCAAGTGCGTTCTTACCCTAAATTATGTTTCCCGTTTCTCGAAAACTTAGAACGGCATTCTCGGGTACACTGCATTGAATACAACCCACCCGCTTTCCAGAATTATTTACTTTCTCCAGCATTTCCCTCCACATTATTGTTCCTCTTATCGCTTGTCAGTTTAGCGTACCATTGTTAGAAAGCCTGGGGAAAGTCTTCGAATGAATGACTTAAAAAGATCAGAGCACCGCATATGTTTCCTTTGTAAAGGAAAGGGTGCGCGTTATGCAATGAATATACCTAAAATTTAAAAAAAAAAGTAGTTTGAAATTATAGGTACGCGTTATAGGCTGGAATATATGGTACTTCTTATAAACCATTGCGCGAAAATTCACTTAATATTTTTATAGTCAGGAAATGCATATCTGCAATGTTATCGTCATGGGATGTTTTGTAAGTGCTCTTTTTACCACGATATTTTGTACAATGCTACTCTAAAACTACATAATTTTTGTACGTTTTATTTTATACGCAGTATTTTAGATCATGATATTTCAAAATTGGGATGTTTCTCTCTGTTGTTTTTTCTCCTATGATGTTTTGTAAAACGATGTTTTTCTTTGAGCTGTTGTTTCTGCAACCGTTTAGTCCGCGACGTAATTCCGCGAAGATTTCCGCGTTAAAATCCAGATAAGGAATAAACATTTGTGTTTATCTTATGTATACAGAGTAAGAAATATAAAATTAGTTGTAAAAATTCCCATGTTGATACTGGTAGTAGAGTAAGAGTTATAAACCGAGTAAGAAACAAACTGTTTATGTTGTTTGGATACAGAATACGAGTACACAAGATAAAAGTTTAACAACCAGTTTAAGTGTCCAACGCCAAAGTACGAGGTGAATAAGTACCATTTCTTCCGTCTATATTTATGGGTTTTCCTACGTAGCTCCAGGAAAACAGATTTAATACTTTGCATAGAACCCGTAATTACTCTGCAAAAGAGAAAAATAGAAGTCAGAAAGGAAAATTAGATCTATTTTTGAAAATTGAGAAATAGTTTATGTCTAAGTTCTAGAATTTTTTGACACTTTTTGTTTTTTAAGAATAAATGTCTTAATTTCATTTACAATTCTCCCAAAATAATTAATGCTTAAAAGAAGTTTAAAATTTCGGTTTGAAAATACCTCGGCTGAAATACTTTGGAAAAATAACTTGGAACGGCCTGCATGAAGTTCATATACATTATTTAGTGAACACATCAGACCTATACGGCTTCCATTAGCAACATTTATGTTCTCAAAACTCTATGTTAATTGACAGGAAGTACAATATTTGGTCTCTAACCGGAAAATAAACAAATATTCATCGCAATTTCTTTTCCAGTTTCAGAAAACGGCAGCTATATGTGGGTGATTCCTCGTTTTCAGAAGAATCAGCTATACGACTTTCTACCTTTCTTCTTCTTTATTTTTCTTTTTATAGTTTTCTGTATACTTTCTGTGGTTTTAGATTTCGCTTCGGTTAGAGTAACTATCTTAAATTTCTTTAGATAGCTACTTTGTGTTTTTATCTAATGCAAATTTAATTTACAAAGAACCAGTTGGAAGGGTGATAGTTGTGACCGAAACCATTAAGTTATCATATAAATAGATATTAGAACAATGTCTACTCTTCAGAAACAAGTAAATAGATAAATAACTATTAATTGGATTGTGAAAATAAGGATATATAAATGCTTTCCATTTAGTTTTGAACTTTCATGTGGCCTGACCTGGAAATTATGCGAATGAAGTATACTGTCAGATTAACAAATTAAAATTTACTTAAAACCGAGAAAATGAAAAAATTTCCTTCGAGATTCATAGAAAGAGTAATATCATGTATCGCAACAGCAAAGTTTATTATCTGCAAATGTCTTTCGGCTCTTCTAATTATGTTGAATTTAATTCTCCACATGCATGATCTTTTGGCGATGAAAATTTATATCCATTTGCAGTATCTCTTTCACAGTGCGATCTGAAATGTCTAGTGTACGTACCATCATGTTTCATTGTAAAAAGGCAAAGTCTGTTCTTTATCCCTCGTCTATCATCAATCTGAAGTTTTCAATCTATAACAACATTATATTTCATTCGCATTACCTCATGCTGTCCTATTTTAAAATGCAAAATTATGCGGCTGCTTTTATAAAATCTCTGGATCACAATAGCGCGATTTTTCGTCTGCTCTACAGCTTTCTATGTGGCATAGTGTGTGTTGTGCTTCAAAGCCATACAGAGTGCGAACACCCTATCGTCATCGTTCTATAACTCTTTTAAAAGCATAAAGTTTCCTTTACGGGGTATGTATTAAAATGCAATTTTGTTTTTAGTTTGATAAATGATCAGAGAATTTATATTAATGTAATATTTTTAATACGAATTTTATCCTGACCTTAGGATTAAATGCTAAAAGTTTTCTTGGGAATTTGTGAGCGAATTTTTCATCTGGTTTGTAAATATTTTTCTGAGTATTTAATTCTTTGTTCATCAATTGCTAATTGTGGCATAATTGTCTGTTTCTGTATTCCATTTAAAATGTGCATGTACGTTTTTCAACACCAGAGCCATTCCGATAAATTTTAAAACATGAAGCAAATCTTAAATGTGGCGCCTAACCGAAATGGTGGTTAGCGACGCTGACTGCTGTACTTAAGGGCGCAAGTTGAGATCCCGGAGAAGGCATGGTGTTTGCAAAGGTATAGTGTCTCTGCAGCATGCGGAACTGTGTGGCGAATTGAACGCCTCTCGAGAGACTGAGGGTAGGGGAAGAGGAGTGGAGACCCTCGGACCTGTCCCCCTGGGGTGCTCTCCTTCAAAATTGGGGTGGGGATGAGCAAAGATATACTGCCACCTATATGATGCTCAAGTCTTTTGCCAACAACAGGCTATATCTTGAACCCTTGTCACGATGAATTTCGTAGGCTTGTTCTGATATCAGAGACCTGATATGATATTATTGTCAGTCGGGTAGGATAAGCCCCAAACATACACAGATCTCAAATTTGAGTCTCCTGAGCTTCTTTACCACTTTCAAATCAATAGTTAGTTGATTTCTTTAGTTCGGGTTTATATTTACGAGACATTTGCAGCGCATGCAGCATAGTTACTATAAAAAAGGGAAAAAATACGTAATGATTTGAATGATTACAGAAGTATAATTTCATTTGGTCCAGATGGTGAAATTTCATAAAAATATTTGATGATTTTAATAATAAACTAAAATATTTTTATTTTATTGCATTTATTTAATCGTTCTTCTAGTTAACGATTGTTGACTTTAAATGCGAAAGAAGTTATATAATGAGCTGAGCTGAATACAGAAGCTCTCAGTACAAGTTTTTTTGATGTGAAATTTTTTTAATGTGACAGCTGCTTTTAATTATGTTCCGAAAAGGTTTGAAATGACGACAGTGTTTTAAAAGTATTTTTTTACGTTTTCAGTGCGCAAAAGCATTTTATTTCGAAATAATTAAATACGGAATCTGAAATAAGTATTAGTTTATTTTTTCTTCTTCAAGCTCTTTTAAGCTGTATATACATTATTTTGGGTATTCTGTTTAATTTTTCAGCATATGTTGGTAGTAAAGATAATACCTCAAATATCAATTGTTTAATTTTATTGCGCTTTTGTTTTTATTAAAGAATTTGATGATAAATCATCATATGCATTACTTTATCAGTAAAATTCCTGTTTTCTTACTACTCGTTCAGTAGCATGGTGAATCCTTGCTAAAGAAGAAGAAAGAAACACGACTAAAGAAAAACTAAAGAAAAACTAAAGAAACACGAAAACAAAAATCTAGAAAGACGATTAGAGCAATCTAGTCAAAGATATAGGATAGATTGTACGGAAGAAATAAGGAATATTAAAAAGTCTCCCTACAACGCATTAACATACTATGCAAGACAAATCCAGCTAAGCAGACAAGTAAATGAATATTTGGATCAATGAAATTAAAATGCAAAAAAGTATTTTTAAGTACTGAGTTTATTGCATTTAAATCGCTTAGTTTGTTGTTAGTTAGTTAAAGTTAAATGTCTTGCGCTTTGCCGAATGACAACACACTGGCACTTGAAAGATAAAAGTATTTTGTTTCCTGCAGTAGCGGTGCATTGCTTTTAAATATTCGAATAACACTGGCGCTCGGAATGTAAAAATGTTTTATTTCGATCATAGCAGCACATTTTTTTTAAATCGCTGAATTGCTAATAAAAAATTTAATAAATTCATACCAAATATGAAATAAATAGAAAAAACTGAAATTCAAATTTTGGACTCCAAAATAAGCACGGCAGGAGGAGGACAATTCGTGTTCAAATTTAGCGGCTCTAGGTGCCGCTGTTTTTCCATAGCGCCTGGAACAAACATATATACACAATATAAATACATTGTAATATCCTAGCTTAACTAGAGTTCCTTGAAGGCTGGAACATTGAAGAACTACACAGCGACTGTTCGCTGAGTTCCCATAGCGTGAGTCACAAGTCAAAAAAGGGTTAAAATACCTTTTTATTCTGACTCAAAATGTATGAATGTATCGGACGTACAAGAAGCATCTACTCGGGCTTGAACTCAAAATAGAAAATAAAGACTACATAAATTTAATCAACCGAAGCTGCACAGAATCAAATTTGTGGAGTTGGTCCTTATTTAAAGATCACCAAGTCTACTAACAGACACATATGAGGTACCTCCGTAGAATAGCAGCTTAAACTAATAGCGACAACGTTGCCAAAAGGCAAAACACGCTCGCCTACTAAAATGACCCAGACTTCAACTTAATACTCGTTTCTACCTTACTTGCATGAATCGTAATCCTGAAAACTCATTCTGGCAGAGAAATGTAGGTGAGAAACTAAAAGGTAAAGGAAAGGCTTTAAAAGTTAAAGGAAAGGCCTTCCAAAATAAAAATAACTGTTAGAAAAATAAAGTAAAACCCTACAACATGCACTCAGATTCTTCATTATTTAACAATAGAGATTAAAGTATATTACTCTGCGTTCAGTATTACACTTCATTGTAGCACAATTGATAAGGACTTGAGAATTTTTTTCTCTACTTCTGGACGCATTTATAATGATAAGTATTCCATAAAAAACTCAGTTTACCATTTGGAATTATACATATTTGAAGAGAAAACCATGGGAAAAATACATTAATTAGTGTTCTTTCAAAGATATGAACAAACGCAATACAATAACTATTATATTTAACACTTTGCTCAATTTGTTTAGCACCAAATGTTTTTTTAATTTATAATGAGGATAACTTTTACAGTCTTCTCAATGAATTTTTAGATCTGCGAAAGATTTGCACTGCGAAATCTTGTATTTTCTGTGACACAGACGCATAAACAAAAGCCGATGGAGTGCAAAATGTAACTATGTGTCATTTATTACAGTGATTCACTCAGCTATAAAATCATATCTGTTTTCTAAATACAAGGCCATTACTAATCCGAGGCAACAATCAAAAACTGAATGAATTGATTTTGTGAAACTCCATTCAATAAACCGCGTTTTATACTGACAGTAATTTCTTAAATGCTCGCGTAAAGATGTTTTAAAAGGATCTAATTATAAAATTCATGATGTTTGATTAGATTTAGAGTAATTTATTTTTTACTTTCACGCGTTTTTTGTCAGATATCTTTTCTATGCTATATTTGGCATTAAATAATTCATATTACCCTAAAGACGAAAACATTTTCAAATTAAGCAATAAAATACTGAGCTCAAACCAACGAAATGTTGTATTCAGAGCGTATCTCCTTAAAATGTTTATGTTGATATTAATAATTTAATAGTAAGTGTTCGTTTTTTTTAACCTTAACACTTTTAAATATAATGTCTTAGATATGAAAACAACAGCCTTACATTCAAAAGAAACGTCAAAATGGATACGAAATGTTCTTAGGTAAATCAATCATCTTTGGATTAGTAATCTTCAAAATGCTCTTACTTAACAGTGAAAGTTATTTACGAAGAAATGGGCGAATTAGTGCGACTGCTGCCGGGAAAAATTGCTTCCGTTAATTGTATAAATTCAGCGCATCGTGTAAGTTGCTGAATAAATAAACATTAGTCATAGGTTTTCTTTTGCGAAATGAGTAATGAGATTTCTAAGTGAAGCACTAAAAGAAGAGAAATCGCGATTTCGCATTGAGCTGGATAGAAGTAGCTCGGCTAAGGGTACTACTGCTTTTATCTTTTAAGAATAAAGTAGACACAGTAACTGTTTGATTTTTTCTAAAAAACATCTCTCTTAGTGTTTTCAAGTGAAAGTTGCATGAATGTAAATTTGATAAAAAATATGCAGCGAATTTACAATAATGCACAGTGTATACGTTTTTACAAGGACCGTTAGAAAAAAAACGTGGAAGTGAGAAAGACATATGATGAAAATTTTAGTTTTAAGACTGCAAGACTTATTTTAGCTAACGCGTTATTTCTCTGTTAATTTTTTTCTCTTCCTTCTGTTTTTTTCCAGCACCTTGTATCAGAATACAAGTCAGGGTAAATTTAATAGCGAACGAATTTATTGCAACAACTAGCACAGCTTATTAGTTCTACCGTAAGACGTAGTTTTTAATAAACCTTTTAGTAAAGCTTCGCTGCCTTTCTATGTTGATGAAGTTTAATTGGACTTCTATTTAATATACAGACAAACGTTCGGCAGAGCAAGATAATTTAATGTTATAATTAAAAAGAGGATTAAAAACTACTAATATACTACTACTGTTATGATTACTATTATACAAATGTTTTATTTTGCCATCATTCTTTTACTTTGTGTAAAATATTATCAGTATTTCGAAAAAAGTTAAAAAAATTCCATTTTAAAAATTCTAATAATTCAAACTATATGACGCTTAGCACGAAAACTAGAAGGATTAAACATTTATTTCAATTGAAGCCACCTTGAATAAATCTCATGCTAAGTCTTATGGAGTTTGAAGCCTTACCAAAGTGTAAAGCATCTCAATTCTGCAGCAAATAACAATTGTTTTAAAGCAAATGTCGTCTGATGTGCAATTTCATTTCAATCCTGCAGCAAATATTCATAATCAAATTAGATTCTTGAAAATATTTTTCACTTGCATTAAAAGAGACAAACTTCTGAAGGGAAACTGCTATATGCAGGATGCCTGAATAAAGGTGGTATTAGTTTTTCTGCTTACATTTGGATCTCTGCTGTTTGAAAGTTCATCTGACTATCTATTTTCTTTTCAACTGAGCATAGCTATTATAACATTAAACTGACATCTTATTGTACATCCGTAGCACAAGATTTACTCTTCCCGGCTAGTAAACTTTGAGCGTGTTAAGTCACTGACTCGCTCTGACTCTGCTCGAAACCAACTGTTTTGTAATCCTTTTTGTCTCCTTTTCCCCACTTATTAAAATTACGTCATTAAGTTGGAGCGTTAAGAGTTTAACATTGTTTGTTACTGACCCTGGTATAGTCTTCGAAAGTAATATCCGACACTACAGTCCTCTCGGGTTTGACTTAAAAAACATTCCTTTGAAGTTATTTACAATCGTTTTCGATTGTTTTTGCAGAGAGATATATACACTGCGCGAAAAATAAAAACAAAAAAATAGCTCTCAAAATTTTAGCTCCTCGATGTTAATTGAATTCGGTATATATTTATTAATACCTCTTTTTTATTAAACTTACTGGATTCCTTTCTTTAGAATTTCAAATTTAGGTTCATTCCAAATAAAATTCACCCATTTTTTATGATTGGTTTTAAAAATTTGTATTTTTAAATAATTTTTATATATGTTTCGAAAAATTTTTGAATTATAACTTGTGAAATTTTTAACATGATCTTAAAGTAGATGTTTTTCTAGGCACACCTGCAAAATATTTAGAATTTTTTATTAAAAATTTTCTAAGATATACATGAATTTACATATTGGAGCGATTTGAAATTTGGCATCTTTTTTTTTGAGCGATTATAATGCCAAATGTGGTTTATGGATTTTGTTACAGTGAATTGCCACAGCTATTTTTAACCTTAAATTTCAAATACATTTTTACGGAGATTTAATTATATGGAATTTTTCTTCTTAATGATGCGTAATAAATATTTATTAATACTATATGAAAAGGTACTTTTTTTTAAATTGTAGGTCATTTTGTTCAGATTTTTAAATTTTTTTCTTTTTTCCTTTTTTTTAAATGTTTATAATAGTAATATTTTACATTTCTCGTGTTATCGTCTGCTAGTTTACTTTCACCTCATTTAAATCGAATTGTCTAAAACTGAGAACTTTCGTTTGATGTTTTATGAAATGTTTATTTCTTTGTCATTTTAGCAAAAAATCTTTTAATTAAAATATTTATCCTTTGAAGTTTCTTTAAACTTTATTTCTAGTTAAAATGCCTAGAAAATGAAAAGCTGTCTTCAGCTGAAGCGCAACTGATGTAATTGATATTTAAAAAATTTAACAAGAACGCAAAATTTATGGAAGTGTTAAAATCGAAAAATCTTAATTTTCTTGTGTGAGCACTGAAAATAAATGTAGAAGAAAAGAAGAAAATTAGGGAGAAAAGTAAGCAAAAATTTGAAGGGGAATTTGGCTATCAGAAATACTAAGATGTTTCGAAAAGTTGGATGCTTCAGAATATGCTTGCAGAATACCTGTAGAAAAAAGAGCAAGCCGTTAAAAAGAAAAAAATAACTTTTGCATAAAATTTAGTATTTTTTTAAATTTAAAACTTTCTCAATCTTATGATATTTGATTCTTGCGATTTCAAAAAGTAAAATATTTGACTAAAATATGAGTAACATTTTAAGAAACTAAATGTAGGGTGATAAAATTGCGAAAAGCAATGGCACAATGATAAAACTGTTTAAAGCAATGCATGAATGTCATCCTAAGTTAAAATGTCGGTTATTTTTATTTAATTTATTATTATACCGCCTACTTCACCTCTCAATGGGCATTACAGGCCAATCATGTTATCCTGATCATTGCAACAGCAACCTGAGTTAGTTCTAATATAGTCGGTTCATATATCTCTCTTATTTATATATCTTTTCTGAACGGTCCATTGGAAGGCGTGTCAACTGTGCTTTACTGTATTTTCTCTTTTAATATATGCAGTTTTCAAATGCATCGTAGTCTGGGTCACAAAGTATGCTTTCGAAAGAAACGCAATTCAAATAAATAAAATCAAATTCTGGAAAATTTTATATTAATAAATATATTTAAAATGCGCAGTACGAATGAATAAATAGAAAATTTTAAAACAATTATCTGAAGAGACAATGCAGCACGAACAATTAAAATAAAATTCTGAAAATTTAAAAATGACCTAAAATAATAACTATGACTAAAAATATAGTATAAAGAAAACTATTTGAAAAAAATAAATGATGAACCTTTTATTTATACTACGCAGTTAGAATGAATAAATAGAAAATTTTAAAGCAGTTCTTTGAAAGATATCATCCAACTTAAACAATTAAAATGAATTCGAAAAAGAAAAAAATTCCTTAAAATAATAACCATTATAATTAAATATAATATAAAAAAATTATTTAAAATTAGGGAACGATTGTGACTTTTTTCCGCTCACGCTGATGTAAAAAGCGAAAGGAAAATAGGTTGCCATATATTAAGAAGTTCTCTAAGTGAACTATTCTTGGCGCAAACTTAAAAAAAAAATGCGCCAAGTTAAAATTTTGAATTTTTCCATAAATTTTGCACCAAAGTTTACGAAATTTAATATCTAGGCATAATTTGAGTCGTAGAATCAAAATATGTAAAAAATTGGTATGTTATTTCAGAAAAAGCCCGATTTTGTGTCGAAATACTTATGTTAGAACAGTACTATGTATAAATCCAATATGTATCCTAAGTCGCACTTTCGAGACACGAAGAACGCAATTTGAATTTCGTCAATCGGCCCGGTAGAACGGGAGATATATAAATGTCTTTTCTTTTCTTTTTTTTTTTTTCTGCGCAGTGTACATAGTTTGAAGTCCTTTCTCTAATCTTCTGTCGGCTGATTTGATTCCATTTTTTTCTATGGACTGTTTGTAATTTCTTCCAAAGCAAAACGTTGTTGTTCATTGGTACATTTTAATCAAAAACAACTTTATAAAGTATTTTCTCCCTCCTTTTTGCATGCCTTCGGGTTGTAACAGTAGCATACTCGGCGCGTATTCGAGTCCCGGCGATGCCATTGCTCGCTACATCGAGATTCGATTATTTATTCTATTTCTCGAAGGAAACTCGTTACCTGTATCGACTGGATTTCAGCTTATGCAGGTCTCTGATGTAATTAATCTATGTATATGTTTGACTCCTACTCCTGCACCTAAAGTATAATTTTTAAATGCTATTGAAAAAAAAAAGAAATGACGTTTAGAGAAATTATCTGAGCTGTTAAAAGAAATGTCAATGGATATGTTAAAGGGCAATGAATATTAACGAAAATCATATGTTGAATAAATGAAATCTTTCGTTATTAACATGGATGAGAATGAATCGTAGCTCAGCTGAAATAACACGTAAGTGTCAAAGATGCTAAGCGTAACACATACAAGATAAACGTCATTTTCCTGATTTCTCAGTGCCAGAAATTCCAACAATTCTCAGTTCAGATTTTCTGATTTTTGTTAAGGAGCATGAAGACAAGCTATATGCGTCTAGAAATTATTTTTTGGAATAGTTGTCTGTCCATGAGAGTGATTTAAAATTCTGAATATAAAATTTAGAGAGAGCTAAAGGTAAGTTAAAAGGAAACCTTATAGCTTAATGAATGCAATTTTTATACATTTTGCACTTATAAAATGTACTGTAGTAAATTCTAGAGGCAGACATGGATCCCATAAGCAATTCCTTTACTATTTCAGCGTTCGGTTGGAACAAAACACTGTTTGTATACAAATGAAGGAAACAAAGAACGACGACTGCAGTTTTGTTTGTGGCAAGTTTTAATGTGGCTATAATGCATGTCTGCTGTTTTGAAATTTGCATTATGATTCACACTGACATTATGAATAGTGTTGGAAAAAACTAGAAAATGGCCATTCCGCCGAACAGCGTCTTCGTATTCCAAAATGCACTTATTTGTAAAGAGTCTGCGGATGTACATTTACATGCAAAAGATATTTGTATTTAGAACTTCCAATCTCCAATTAAATTTCCTACTCGTTACGTTTCGTATTTGTGTGTTACTTAACAAATCTACGAGATTCTGCGAGACTGATTTTGTGTCTAGTCAATCGTATCGTAATAAGTATTTTTAGAATCTTTAGAGTAAAATGTACTTCTAATAAATTTTATTAGTGCGAAATTTTCTGCCACCTGCGAAAACAAGGTAAATCAAAATTATATCTGTTTTTAATCATTGATATTTTGTTACACTGTTCTCGTTCAGTACCTCTGGCATAGTAAGCATTAAACCGTTACAAATGCTTTCGTGCGTTACATAAAAACATAATAAGCAAGGAGTTCCAGTTCGATTAATTGAAATTAATGTAACGAAATCTTATTCACATTTAGTTCCCCTAAGCACTTCGCGCTGAAACTGTTTGCGTAAATTCCTTGTGTTTGTTTGATAAATTTCTCTTTAATGTACTTTAAATGAGTCTTTAATGTCAATGAAAGAGTCTTAAATGCTATTTCTTCTAACATAAAGAATAATTAATGTTAAGGGGAGAGGGCAATATTTACAGCTTTTCATATAAACTTCGAATGATTGGTTTAAAGATTTATTAACCTAAGAGAGAGTGAAAAGAAGAGAAATACTTAATATTTCTCATTGTTTTCAAACGTGAATGAATTTAATGTTTTTCATTGTAGTGAATATTTTTGAATTTGCATGAGATTTAAAGAATTCAGTTCATGAATTGAATGTAGTGCAGAGGAGCTTGTCTGGTTTATTTGATTATGGAAAAGCCATGATGGTTATCTGCCTAAGAGAAGATGCTTCTGGGAAGTACTTTCTAAGAAAAACTGGCTCTTGTAGCTAAACACATGTAAAAATCATGGAAACGCTGAAGCAGCTAGCCCGTTTGACGAAATTCGAACCAGGTCGAACTAAACGTGTTCAGCGACTTTACCGGTCAGCCGCGACGGGGTTAATGAAGAAATTTTCTGCTATAATCACGAACAACATTTAATGCCATTAAAAATCAAGTTGGAACATTAAAAATAGTGAAGCATCTTCGTAAACATTTATATTAAAAAAGAAGTGTTTGCGAGCGAATTCTTTCTACGTATTTCGCTTTTTGAATGGATTTTTGTGGTGTTATTGTGTTCTGACCTATCTCACTTGTTTGACAGTAACATCAGAACAATTGCAATACATATTACGGTGATAAAGAGATCGGATTAAAATGCCACTAAATGGTCGCCAAGTTTGGCGACTTCTGGGGATTCTTCGCAAATTTGCCAGCAAAAATTAGTCGCCAAAATCGTTGCAAATTAACAAGATATTCATTTACTCAATGTTAAATATAGATTTGCCCCTGTATTCTTTGTTTTCCGGCATAGCATCGCTTCTCTAGATTTTCATATTACACTACTACTACTACAGAAAACTAAAATAATTTCACATATAATTCAACTAATATCTATCTATAGATAAAATTCGTAACAGTACGTAATCAGTTATTCTGATTAATTCTCCAAATATATAACAGATGGATAATGAAGTATGTTTACTAGTTATTGAACCGTTATTGAAATGCACTGCATTTATTAAAATTTTCCTTATACTTTTCAGTATCGTTTTAAGTTCATTCTTTCGGGAGATTAGTATTTTAAAAGGGAATAAAAGTTTTCCCAGTTTGAAATTTAAAATTCAGAGTTAAATTAATACGAGTTTCATTGGAATTTCTTTCTTGTTTTAAGATAGATTTAGAAAAGTCTTTCTTCCCGGAGATAAAATATTCTGCCTATATATACGTAAGGAATTATCTTGTATTTAAGAGCTACTTCAAGGCTATTTTTGGGGTTTAATACATTTAGTTAGCTAAATGGAACATCCGTGGTTCAAATTCGGGTCAGAGTACAGCTAAAGTTTATGTTTCTTGCTCCAAAAAAGAACATAGATGTATAGCAGCTTTTGAAACAAAGGTGTGGTGAACGGCAATTCATTGCTTGGATAAGACCCGTGGCTCGAATGTCGGCTACGTATGAGAATAATTATATTCAATGGAATTTTTTTGCTTCTTGAAGTGGAAACGTTCCATAATATTTTCCTCTGCATATAAATATCCATTGCTTATAACATTCACTGTATATGAAATCAATAAAAGAATCCATGAAATTATTCGAGTAAATCAAAGTCAAACTAATTTGAATTTTATTTACATTTAAACTTCACAATCATATTATGTACTATATTTACACACCTATTATAGACCATATTCTTAATACAATTCATCAGAAAAAAGTTATTGAATGAGAATTTTATAAAAGTTTTATAAACAACAAATGTGTGATAGTCACTAACGTAGTAATAGTACTTTCAAAACGCAACAATCTGTTAGAAACCAAACATAAAATTGCTAAAAATATCTTGAAGGCAGAGACTCACAAAACTGCCAGACAGAATAAACAAACAAAATACAATCCATTTGCAAAAGAAACTCTGTATTTTAAAAAAAATGCTACAATGAATGGATGCTCCAGACGTCTTTAATATGAACAAGTACGTTTACAAAGTGGAGAGCTTTGTTTTATACTGGCACACAATAGAATTGGATATGCTGTCACGGGAAGAAAGTAAATTGATCGAATGTTCTTAAAAGCTTCTGATTAGATGAAAGTTTTCGAGAAAAAAAGATCTGTAGTAAACTTTAAAAGAACTTGCCAGTGTTACCTCAACAGTTTGGAAAGGGAACTACTTGAACTTGTTGCGTAGGTAGATTTATTATTTCCTTGCACAATGTAAAATAAGTATTGTAATCTAATTACGAAAACGCCAAAAATTTTGCTTATCATATTTCAACTGAAATATTTTTCACCATTCCCAAATCCATTTTGACTATTTTGTTTTTGTGATGTGTAAGTAAGGACAGTATAAAGGACTTTTCATTCCAGAACGGATTGCAAAATGGATTCCAAATGGATTTTGTACATGTGGTATGTACGTACGTACGTATGCATTTCGCATATCGTATGTACATACGTATGTATCTCACATATCACACGTACGTATGTATCTCGCATAACTCAAGAACAGTTTTGACATCTTGTATACTGCCATAATGTCTAGTTGTATACTTCCCTTTTTTATTGCAATCAGCCATACCAAACATATACACATATACCCACCCCCGTTGTATTATAGCATCTAGCTGTGCACCTTCTATTTTTATTGCAATCGGCAGTAACCAAAGGATATATATAATTTGTTCCTTGCAGTTTATTTAATATTAAGACGGCTAGGGAAGGCTTGACTAATGAAGACTCCAATTATTCTGCAGTCGCGAGTGGATCGAATTTAGATCACTAAAATTTTGATTACATAGCAGAAAATGCTGGAAAATTTTGTAGAAGCAACATATTTAATAGAAGCAGCCAAGCAAGAGACCTTCTTTAGGCAACAAGCGTAGGCAGAGGAAGAGAGTGCGTAGTTGGACTGCTGTGGCATTTATAGTAAGAGTTTTTTTTAATCTGTTGATTAAAAACTATACGCAATTCAAAAGGTTAAGATGGAATAATGAGAAATTAGTTTCCAGGTATGACGCAGTTTTGAAAAGGTTGTTGGCATTTTTAGAATAGAGAAGGGGAAGGGCCCAAACCAGCAGGAAGAATTAATGGGCAATTGCTAATTTAAAGTATTATTCAGAGTTACATATTTTATCTTTATCTTACATATGTATATGTACACCTAACCCTTTTACGAGGCTTACCCGGCCTTTTTTTTCGCAATCGTTGGTGGTAGTCTTATATTTCCATTTACAGAAGCTTTTTAAGTAAGCAAACTTTTCATGCTTTGGCAATGTCAAATGTAAAAAAATAATGTTGGATAAATAACGAAATTTAACTTTTAATGCGGTTTCCTGATTCCTGTACGGGAAAATTTTCAATACTGAATTTGGTATATTAATAGTATTGAAACTTTGGGAAAGTTTCAGTACTCGTTGTGAAAAAGTAAAATGTATCAAGTTTGACTCCCGCTTGACAAAATTGACCGGTATATCACACTTTCGAATTTTCTGAAGCCAAAATTATTCAAAAAATATATTTTAAGAACTAGATTTTCTAAAGGCGTTTGACATTGAAAAAAAGTATTTCAGTTCTAGTTACCGACCCTAATTCTTATCCATCTTTGCCTTCAGATTTTAAGGAAATTATGTTTTAGTTTTTTTTCATCAATAGATGGCACCAGTAGCTTAACTCCTGTCCAGTCATTCTTATCTTGTCTTATCTAATCACCATATCTTATCTCGTTCATTTGCGCTTTGGCAGCTGAGGATGATGGTTCGGTAAATCCATGGAAACTAGTCCTATGAAAATTTGCAAATATAACGCCGATTTTTGTTGTTTGACTTCTAAATTAATAGATGGAGTTTTGTCAAAGTTATCTAAAAGCTACATATATACATAACGAAATATATCCTTATAAAGCTTCCGGATATATAAAAATTTTCAGAAAATATGGAAGTACGCAGTTGTAATCTTCTCGTAGATGTTTAAAAGAGCTAAGTCAGTCCCCTGGTTGCAGACTATTTTGTTTGCCTGTTTAGCAAAAAGTTTTAAACCCATAGAAAAGGGATCATAATCATTTTACTGTTTGCTAACTTAAAACAGCATTATATGGCTGTTCAGAAGGAAAAGGATGATATATAGTTGGAAGTAAAAAAAAAATGTACCTTTGAGCAAAAGAGAAAATTGTATTGGAGTGATTTTTTCCTTAGACATAAATGGCGTGCATAAAAGCTTATAGTTGCGAATCATTTTAAATATTTTCAAAAATTTTGTTTACCGAAAGAATTTATGGGTATTATAAATGTTGTTTTTCTTGCAAAGGACTTTCGGAGGTTCTTATGAAAATTTCTTTATTTTTTTTCTTTTTTGTTCATTCGACGAAGTAAAGGAAGCATTGCAATCCCAAAAAAATTCGGGTATCATATTTCAACGAAAATATCCATTTGACATTTCGACAATTTTTTTGCGTGACATCTGTACGAACAAACAGAATAAAGGATTTTTTCCCCCCAAACGAATCGTAAAGTGGATTTAAAAATGGGTCAGAAAAGGATTTTTTCTGTGACGTAGGTAGATATCTCGTAAAACTCAGAAACGTTTATCCGTAGAAAGTTGAAATTTTGCATATTAGGCTACTATAAGATTTAGGTGTACTTCCATTTACAGATATGTTTACAATGACGAAAATATTCATGTTTGGGCAATATCGAATTAAAAAAAAGTTAATTTTCGAAGATTACGAAATCTAACTATTAATGCGCTCTCGAGAGACAGCATTAATATTTATTATATATATTAGTTATTGTAGTTATACATATGAAAGATATAGTAATATACTACGTTTTTCAGCAATACACTTCACGGAGTTTTCTGATTAAAATTTGAAACATAAATATCTCATGTTCTTACACTTACATTTGGAAAAGTTTTATACTCATTATGAAAAAAATATAATTGTAAGAAGTTTGATTTTCATAGGAAAAAAATTGACCGGGATATTTAATTAAGAAAATTTGCCCTTTTTAATGTCAATTCAACTTGCCTTCAGGGATCGGCTAATTAATTTAGAATAATTCCAGGAAATATATTTAAATGAAGTGTGGGGAAAAGTGTGTATAATTTAATAGACCGTACAAGGAAGTCATGTGGGTCCACATCGGATTTTTCTTATTTTAAAGAGAAAAACAAGGGAATAAAAATACAAAGTTAACTATTTGCTTAAAATTGGTACCTGTTGTTCTCATATAAGAAAAACTGCAGAATTTCGCGTCAGGACAATTTTGATCAGATATCATATTTTTGTAAAAGCCTTCAAAATTGAATTTTTACACATTTATTTGCATATAAAATTCACACTGTTAAATATTTACCAATGGTATGTATGGTAATCATAAAATATAATGATCACCATATATTTACAAAAGCCCTTCTTATTCATTTTATTCACTGTTAAATAGCTACCAGTGGTACGAATGATAATCATTTTTATACTGTTAAATAGCTATTAATGGTATGTAGGGAACTGAAATCATAAAATACAATAATCACCATATATTTACAAAAACCCTTCTTATTCATTTTATACGTGACGAAACCAGGAAAATAATAACGATGAGACTACTGAGATTTTCAGAGCAAGGAACAGGAAAAATTAACAATGCCCGAAATTAACGTCATAGATATTTCAATTGATATGCCAACCATCTACGTCAAGAGAAGTTGCACGGAGAGAAACACAATAATTCTTTATACTTTCTTCTATTTGAGGAATTATTAAGGAGAAGAAGGACATCCAGTCGACGAAATTCTTGTACGAGATCTAAACATTCTTATTTTGCTTTTAGAATGTGTATAATCACTTAATAAATATATGTGTTGGAAACCAGAGGTGCATAAAATTAAATTTCGTATTTTTTACTAATTTAATTTTTTAAAAATTTAAAATGCCATAATAGGTGTATACATTTTAAAATTCAAAGCATTTTTTAACTGAAAGTATACACCTGCGAATCTTTTGTAGTATGAGAACGAAATTTAATTAGATATAATTTAAAGAATTTTAAATTAAATCAATCACATTAAAAGGTACAAAAGTATTTTTAAGAATTGCATATATTGCTTTTAAACAGCTTCTTTTGTTAATCAGTAACAGATAGATTAAATTCGAAAAACAAACATCGTACATTTTGCCGAATGGCAAATGACTCGAATGAAAAGGGAAACAACGCACTTGTAGTGGACAACATTTAAAGTGAACTAATGCAACCTCTATTCTTACTTATTATCTTTAAATATATTATTCTTATATGTTTGCATAATGCTTACCATGCTCAAAAGGTTGCTCTATTACTTTGTGAAACTTATTCTTTTAGAATAATGTTTGAATCTTCGGTTACATGTTTCTTCGCTGTTGTTAAAAGAATGATCCTCGTGATAAGATTTCACTATATGGAAGAGAAAGCTGCGAGTAGCAGATCTAACGAAGATGGTGGTTGAAAACTGTGACACTATTCTTTACTACATAGTACTTTGACGAAAATGGAAATGGGTGACGGTGCATTACCGGGAAGAGAAAACCCGTTATTTGATTTATCGATTTCAGTTCTAACGAACTGAAATTTTTTTCCAGAAACCTGTTTATTATCTCTATATAAAATACGTAGTGTACCATCTATTCCCCAACAAAAAAAAATCTTTGAAAATTTCCTCTTTCTAATACAAACGTTCTCCAACACAGTCTTTATTCGAGATTTCTAAAACTAAATTTTGTGTGCCTGAGATGAACCATCACCCAACCAAGTTGTCGACTACCGTTTTATCTCAGCATCATTAAGTAAAACAGCAAATTTAGTCTTAAGTATCAATTTGTTTATTAAATAAGGTTTTCTTTTCTTTTCTTTTCTTGTTTTAACAGCAAAATGCCATTACGTTTTTGCTCAACTTCCAAGTCCATAACAGTGTCCCCAGCAGCCGAGTTGTAACAGTAGTAATTTTACACGGCTTCAAAATTAAACAAACGGGTTGGTTTGCATTTTTTTCTATGTGTAAGGTAAAAACGAGCCCATTTCCCATAGAAAATGCTCCTCGAAAACATCCTTCCCTTTAGGCAGTTGTCCTTACATAGATTGCTATAATCAAATCCATCACAGCAAATGTTCACTTGATCACTAAGCGAACGTTTAACTGCAGAGAGGATTTTGTTTGCAAGCAAACGGCATTTTAGGAAATACAATTTTAAATGACCTGTAAAAGAAATTGTCAATTGTCACTCGGAGAGTTTGCCAGAATTAATTAAAAAATTAACTTTAAAGCTTTGTAGTCGTACTGCGTGTAACAAATATCACTTTGTTAAAAAACTTTCACAAGTCAAAAATTTTGATATTTTTTCCGATTCCTCTCCTTTGAATGAAGATAATGCATATAGGAAAAGTAATTTCAGTGGTTCAAATTTAGTTTTAATACTTTTAGATTTCAGAATTTTCGGATTATTTTAACTGTCAGAAATTCGTCTACTTTTAATAACAGAAGCGGCAACTCAGATTAAGTCAAATAATAAAAAAATCTTGTTTATTAATAAATAACACATTTACTATTAATGAAAAGTTTCTTACAATAGGAGACTGAACTGACCATTACAGAAGAAATTATTTTTCAGCCATTGTCGGGTTTAGACTCTGGAGGTGCGTTGTAATAAGCAATAATTTTATTTTAAGTATATAATTATAATTTAAAGCATATATTGTTTTAATATGCGATACGTAATTTTTGATATTCCGTAATTTAATTTTTAAAATATCATCATACATATGATAATTTCGAAACTTCAGTCTAATTCAATTGATAGTTACAATTTGGAAAGCGAAGTATTGCAAACCCAGAAGAAAACGCTTGATTTTCTGTCTAAAAATGCTTGAGAAATTCTAATTTCAACTTCTAAATGCGTCTGAGGTTCAGCGTCCGGTTTCTGCTAACAAAGTTTGGCCACTTTTGTTAATAGAAGAGCCTAGTAGTTTGGTTTGATTTGTTGTGGAGCAAAGCACGCTAGAGCTCCATCCCTAAGGAAAAGAATCTCTTCAATGAAGAATGTTTTAGGGGAAATTTTGTGCATGGGGAAAACCACGAAAATGCTATGCATTACCGGGATACCGGGAAGCCCATTCGCTTGAAATTGAATCCAAATCTAAGTACCACTGTTCAGCCTATATTACGCGACCCTTGAGGAATCCTTAAGAGCTTACCAGAGAAACCAGAGAGAGAAGTCAGGCAAGAAAAGTGAAAACTGAAAAGATAAATATGTTACGAATTTAAATGGATGTTTCCTTATGGGTCTAAAAATAAAGACTAAATTCAAACTGTGTTAATTTTTAGTGAAAATTTAATCAATTTAATAAAACGTAATGGCACTGGGAGAAATTTATGCCTTATTGCTATTTCAGGAAAATCCTAAAAGGTTTCTGATATAAATTTTATATGACAAATTTAATTATTACTCTCTACACCCAGATAGTTCTAGAATAAATTAAAAAATTAGTTCAATATTCGTTGTGATGAAGAATAATTTAGAAATTTTTTAAAGAAAGCTATAGAATGCTTCATCAGTTCTGTTTCAAGCAGAATCAAGCTCAAATATGATGAGCTTTAATGAATACCTAACGCATTAACGACATTCCTTTCGTGTGGTTTTGTGTTGCAACGTTTATCATATTCATTATTCATGAATCACGCTTTTGATTGCGGGCAACAACGTAGTTTGATTCACTCGTTATTTAGCTTCGCTCGTTAATATTTCCTGTTTTTATAAAACATAAAATGCATTCCATTTACATTCAACCAGCTTTGGACTTTGGACTTCTTAGATAATTTTAATATAATTATTTCAGTAAGTTGAAAAATAAAAGATGCCAAACTATTCAAATATCATGTAAACTGATAAAAGGTAAGTAAAAGGATATTTTGTTTGTAATAAATTAGATTCCTGCGCACGTTTAGCACGTGGCCTAGAGAAAATCCAGATAGTCTTTTAAAGCATTATTCCAGACACGTTAGCCAATCAAGATGAAGAAAGAGGCCATAAAGTGCTGGCAGGTTACCTGGAATTCTTCGAAGAATGAAAGGTTCACCTAAGAATGTAGGGTCTTTAAGAATGTTATCTAGAGCAGAATGTTGTCTAGTATATCTAAATTTCTTACCCCTTTTTTTACTAAATGCGATTTGTTGAAGGTGTGTGCTATTTGCTATTTTTTGAAACCAAACGTTGCATAAGTACACACAAGAGTTTCTTATAGTCTGGGGGAAACTATCTTAGGGTCACATTTTTTTTTTACTGTCAAGAGAACAACAGCATGGAAGAATGTGGTAGGCAGCGTTACAGCATTAAATGTTGGACACAAAGTTTAACCATAATGAGGGCTTTATACATGATAAGACAAAAATTGCTTTTCCATGAGGAAATTAAATATATAAATTAAAACCATATGCCATGAATTTTCAAGAAACATCTTGAATTGAAACATCTTGAATTGAAACATCTTGAAAAGAAACATCTTGAATTTTCAAGAAACATCTTGAATCATCTTCATCCATGAATTTTCAAGAAACAATTTTTGAATTAAAACATTTTTTCCTTCGTTTAAATGTTCTGAAATATTACCATTTAGATTTAATAAAATATATGAAGTAGATATATTCTTTTCGAAATGGGAGTGAGCACTAATACCTTTCGAACAGTAACCCATCTAAATATTTCTAACAGTAATGTCCAACGAATGACCATTTATGGCCATCAATTATTTTTTTGCGGCCGCATCTGGGCTAAAATATTTTACTGCTATTGTGCAATGGATTTCCCAATGTATGTATATTTTCAGCCCAAATTGACGTTAGCCTAGAAGGCAGCAGTTTGTCTCGAAACAGCATTTTGGGTCGAATCGCTAAAAACTTTGAATCACTTTTCAAATTGTTGCCATCAAAAAATATCGCTCTGTATTACGTAAAAAATAAGTAATAAAGAATCTACATGAATGTGCATGTGTTTCTTGCATTGTGAAAGAACCACGGTACCTAAAGCCATCAAATTTTGAATAATGTAATTCTCCATCCGAACATGGGCATTTAAAAACCCTAATTTGGAATTTCTTTTATTTTCTGTTTCATATTTTGTAAACGTTTAACGAATTTTCGATTAACAAACTCAACGATTTTAAAGCTATTAGTGGCAACACTTTGCGGAATAAAAAAATTTCATCTCCAGCGTGCGAGACTGTCTATCGAAAATTCTAAAGATATTTTGTTTTTAAATATTTTAGCCCGGATGCTTTTGAAACGTGCATGTGTGTGTAAAGGAAAAAAAAACGCCCCTTTCAGCGTGAAACATTTTAGTTTTTTTTATACATTTAATCATTTAAGAAAATCTTTCAGGATTTAAATATCACAATATCATTTAATATTGATTTGGGCTCTCTTTCCAAGAATGGTCATATTGCTGTCATTTTATTAGCTTCTTCATTAGAATTTTAAAACATGCAACTTGGAAAGAGAGCCCAAATCAATATTAAATATCACAATATCATTTAATATTGATTTGGGCTCTCTTTCCAAGAATGTTCATATTGCTGTCATTGCATTTTATTAGCTTCTTCATTAGAATTTTAAAACATGCAACTGAAATGAGAATCTGAATGATATTTTGAATCTCATTGAGAGATCGTGACTTTGGTCTCTGTGATGTTCCATTTGTAAAACTGCTTACAAAGATCATTTGAAGTTTCTCTCGCAACAATCTTAAAGTAACTTTTGTTTGCTAATCTAAGATATTATATTTCTAATGTTTTACTACGTACTTCATATTATGCGGCACGTGGCCTTAAGGCATAAATTAAATTGGGAACTGGCCTTCGAGGATTCAGAAGCTGGCTGTCACTGATTTACTGAGTAAAGATTTTTTAACATCTAATAGTTAATTTTGAACAGTTAATTTCTAACAGCTCTAAACATCAATTTATAACAGTTCTTAACATCAGTTTCTAATAGTTTTCCCATCAAATAGTTTATTTCTAATGGTTATTTTCAGTACCATATGTATTTCATAAAATAGTGAATTAAATTTACAAAGCATAATGCACATTAGAGGGAAGAATAAGGTTACGAAATTAATCGTAAACTTACTGTTAAGTGAAAATTGGACTATGATTATGATTTTAAAGTACTTTTTATCTTTCTTAACGTTTATTTAGAGTTGAGATCTTCTTAAAATTAGGAATTACTTTATAAATTTAATTTTTTTGCTGTAATCTTAATTTTTATGCTGTAATATTCTCAAACAGGTCTTCAGCAGGTAGCTGTCTTTTTAATATTTATATTAATAATCTGGCAAGTGAACTGAAATCAATTAACGGCTTTAGATGTTTTCTTTACGTTGAATACCTTGTAATCTTGGCAGTGTCTCCCCAAAACACTGCAGAGCATAGTATCAAGGCTGTGCTGAATAAAGCGCTACAAAATCGTAGAAAAATTGGACCCTATTAGGCAACATGAAAGTAAATCTTACTAAGACTCAAGTTGATTCTTTCTCCCTGACCCATCAACCCTTCCTTATACAACTTTTTTACGAAGGACATTTAATCCCGACTACTGAAAATTTCAAATATTCGGGTGTAACCCCCAATAGAAAACTTTCGTGGAAATCACATGTAGAGGATACAATACGAGCTTCGAGAAGACTGTCTCCCTTAATGATTTTAGTGGGTTCCAAGCGGGCTTGCTGAAAACTACTCTAAACAACACTTATATTACTTACATTTTACCTATTCTGACATACTATTGTGAGCAGTTACTCATTTGCTTTAATCAAATTCTCAATAAGGAACATGCCAGAATTAGGCACTGCCTTTAATTACAGGTACAATGAAAAGAGCTAATATTGACTGCATGCAATTATGCACTAATAAGAGTGTGAATTATGCACTATTAGTGTGATTATTCGGGAAAGTGCTGTACTTCTTTCGGAGAAAGTTATCTGAACGCAGGTATCTCTATCCCTTTGGGATTAGGTTTCCTTTGGAATTGAGCGGGATCTGAAGACACAAAATTGTTTTATTCAAGGAGTTTATGAAGTGATTTCAAGTTTGAGTCTAGATTTCGAGGTTGAACATTTCTTATTAGTTCATAACTCTATCGAACACAAGGGTTTCTCCATCCGCCCCGTACTTGATCAAGAGGTGTTCAAAACCAAGACTAAAGAAAATGAGCTCATAAGTTTGGCGTACGAAACTATAAATTCTTGCTACCCGGAAGAGGAGTGATTACGAGTATATATAGATGTTTCCAGAATAGGTGATCTCACTAATGCCGCTGCAGGTGTTCATTGTGAGTGAATTTCTTTACATGCATCCATTGGCCCATATGCAACTGCTCTTGGAAATTTCAGCCACCCACCGAGCCCTGCTACAACTAAAAACTCCTCTGGGGAATTTTTCAAAGGAGCTCTTCTCTTCAGATTTCAGAACCGCCCTTCAAGCTATTGGCTTACAGAGTGATTCCCGCTCTTCAATTGGCAGTTGCTGTTTCGATCTTCGTAACTGGCTCTGAAGTGATAACAAAGAGATTGTTCTTCAATTGGTTCTTCCGCATTGCGGAATTCATGGTAATGAGGGTGCCGATTTCTTGGCTAAGAAGTGAGCTTCTGTTCCTCAACGTTACAGCCTGGTCTTCCCTACAACTCTATTCAGTCAGTTGTTAGAAAAGCCTTCAGAGACTCTTTTTTTTTCGAAGAAATCACACAGAGAAATAGAAATAAATCATAGTTTAGACAGATTCTTGATGTACCTCAACGGCTAAGAAAGAAATTTGTGGCATTGTCCCGTCTTATATTTGGTGAGGACTTGCCTTCGTAAGCATCTTCAACCCGTCAGTGTCGCTCCTAACTCTCTTTTCCTTATGCAATCTTAAGGAAGATATGGACTTATCACATCCCCGCAAATGCACTATCCTTCCTCGTATTTCGAATTGGGAGAGCTAGTGGGTGTCAAGAAACGCCCTGAGTTTATATACCCTGTTTTGAATTTTATTTGATGTTCAGTTGTCTTGCATTGCGCCATCAGAAATTTAAAAAACATGTTTTTATATTGATGAATTCAGATTTATGAAGAATTGCAAAAAACCTATATCTTTGTTTTACACTATCTGTAAACATTTGCCAATAGTTAAGCAATGGGTGTCCACAAGACTTCACCATATCCATATCGTAAACGTAAGATAAGATTTTAACGAAAGGTCTGCATCTCCAGCTATTAACGCTTTCTTAACCATATTCCAATGTTAGACCTTATAGCGAAATATCGCATTACCTTGTGCATGCGTTGTGGTGAAAAGATGTAACACGTCCAGAGATTCGTGGTTCGAATCCTAGCGAAAACATTAATTTTTCATATTTCCTGGCCCGAAAAATCTAATAGTTTTTACAGTAACGAGCCATTTAAGATGAGTCATCACTTGGAATTGATTAACTGAGCGTAGTACATCTGCTTAGTCGCTTTTTCTTGTGAAAAATGTTAGGAATTATTGCATTCCTCTTGCGTATGCTTTCGTGGTGTCATTGGTTAACATATTCAGTTTACAACTGGAAGGACAAGCGGATTTTCTGTTTCTTGATTCGTAAAGCTCAATAGTCTACATGTCATAAAGTATTGTCTTAACAGAGTATTGAGAATTTTATTTATCTCATATTTAGAGAAAAGAAGCCAAATTTGTGAACTTCGAAATACAGTAATCTTTTCGAAAAAAGCTGTCAGTGTGGTGTTAAAAGGAGATAAAATTCTTTCTTGAAAATTATTCTCATTAAAAAACACGCTGTCCATTTTCCAAATGTACGGCAAGATGTGCAACAGTCGGATATTTTTCATGCAATGGAAAACCAAAAAGCCGCCACGCTGCCTCATTACTACTGACATATCGCTCTACTTGATAGGTTTGTATTTCATTCAAAAGCAGCAACATACCTTCGTTACGCAGACTGAAGATCGCCTGGTCTCTCCTTTTATTGATATATTTACAAATATATTTAATCGCACGAACAGAGTTGCAGGCTTCATCATTAATGATAGCATTAAATAATTTACATAGAACGGGTGAATATGGCACAACCCAGCTATTATCAAAAGTCTTGAGTACCCCACTGCGAGTTTAAATCGTAACTCCTCTACCACCGTCTTCGGGTGCTTTTCGTCTGTATAAAGGGTAACTCTTATCATTGTGCACTGTTTCCTTTAGTAGCTCCCAAGGGAAACTTTTCGCACATTTGCCATTTTTCATGCAAGGTGATGCTGGATTGCGATCTCCACAGGGATCATGAGTCATGTTTTTGACTACGATCTCGTGCAAATTCTTATCTAGTTTTGGATTCCGCTTATAATGTTATCTATGTTGGATGGCCGCTTTTGTTTTAACCAAATAAGAATGTGCATATGTGGCAGACCTCGTTTCTGGCATTCAGTGGAGTACAAGTGGCACTGGACGTTTCCAAATACTTTTCCTTTTGTTATTACATTAATGATCTTTTGAACTTTTAAACGAAACACACGGACAACTATGTCATGTTGATCAGTGGCTCTTTGTTCGAGCATAAGCTCTTCTGTTATTTCTTTCCATGAAGGATTGAAGGTAAAAGTTACAAATAGGTCAGCCTACCATAAGTGCGTACGTAGACGAAATCGTCGTGTGTGTATTCCTGCAGATAGCGGGGACTGTTGATAAAAGTGGAAGGAAGAATAGCCATCTTGCCTAAGTCGTTAGGACTAATATTACCATCTGTGCTAATTGCATCTTGTAAGTGAATGTAATTTCCAACACACAGTTGTGTCTGTTTTAATGAAATGTAACGAAGCCGTTTGCTCTTTACTTTGATATACATGTCTACTAAGAATTGACGAAAGAGCTGCCTCGACCGCGGAAGGAGGTTGAAATCATTCTCTCGAAGCATGTGATAGGCGTAAAAATCCATGCAGGAAACTTTTTTATTGGGAACTGGTTGTTTTGTAGTTGGATTAATCTGTGGAATATGGAAAAGATTCAGTTTTCCTTTACTAAAAATTAATGGGTACTGCAAAGCATCGTAAAATTTATGAGTATCTGCTACGCGTGTCAGTGTATTATCATCTGCTCGTAACACTATATCTCATGGAGAGCATGGATCGCCCGTAACCAAGACAGCAATTTCATTAATTGTCAGTATATTGTAGCGTCTTTCAGGTTCGCCATGTGGAGTTCGATCAGCATGAATGACGACTTTGTGATCGTCTTGAGGCCCATTTTCTATTGCAATTCTGAAGGTATTTATCAAAACGTTGCGGTCATGTAACATTCTTTGAATTTTTAATACTAATCTCTCTGGACTCCATCAATATACTGACAACGACGGCTTACTTCATTTTCTTCTTGACTCGTAAAATAAACTTGCAAAAATTTATGCGGGTCATTATCTGTTGGAAACCGTGAACCAATTCGATGATATATCTGGCCTTGTAGGGTAAAAGTTGGTGAAAACCCCGGCATTCTTATCTCTTTGTGTACTTCAAAAGATGTCATTTGGAAGCAATAGTTGCACATTCTGATTTTTCCTAAAAACGCTTTGATTCATCTGTATCATATAAATATAGAGTTTTCAGCGGCTCTTCTGGTTCACCAGTAAAGCAGAAACTTTACCATTGGAACAACACATTCCTGCAGTTTCATCTTTCCATTTTAAAGCATCGCAAAATTGACATTTTTTACTCATCGAATCGATAACAATTAATGGATGATTATGGTAATCAGTTGAAGGACCTTATTGAACTCCAGAATCATTAAATACAGACCAATTTTTATGCATGAAATTTCGCCGGTATTCGGTTTGCATTTCTTCATGAACGGTTCTTCTCGCCTGCAATTGTTCTCGAGTATTTCTCGCTCTAAAATCTGCCTGTTGTAGAGCTTGTTCTTTCAAGCGAATCTGTGTTTGAAGAGGCGTTTCAATAGCTCTCAAAGCAGTTTGGCGTTCAGCTTGTTCTTTCAAGCGCATCTGCGGCTCTCAAAGTATCTTGGCTTTCAAGTTGTTCTGTCCCGAAATGAATTCCTAGGCATGTTAGATTTACGTTTGCGAGGCATTTCGAAAACGAAAAAAAACTATAAAAGATTAAACTGTCTTTAAATAAGTTTCAACTCCGCGTGAATTTTAAAAATACACTCCGCGTAAAATTTCAGTAAGTACTGCCATTCCTCAATACCTATAGGCCGCAGATATTTTTTATTTAAGCGGACTGTATCGCCAGGAAATCTAGTAAAAGTGCTACGTATGTTTCCTAATGATGTGAAAAATGTTTGTGAAAGAAGAGCCAAAAGCTGGAAATCCTGAAGGATTTTAAATAATAAATTAAATTAAACAAATAAAAATTAATAAACGCTTAATTAATAAATATTAAGCTTTCACGCCTTAATTACTTAACCGATCATAATGAAATTTTCAAGAAATATTTTTGATATATTAGAAAAGATTATAGGATATAAAATTTTTGCGTGGTTTAAGCCACACACCTGCGTGCGCAGACAAACTTTTACATCGTTTACTTTATCGTTATGAAACTTTCAACATTTAACATTTAATCATTTTAAGGTACAAAACCTATTATTCAGTTTAAGTTTCAACGGATAAGTTACATTTTATAGCCTATAACCGTTTCTAGCATATCAAAAGTATTTCTTGATCGGTTAAGTAATTAAAGCGTGAAAGCGTAACAAGCAAACAAACTCACATTCGCATTTAGAATATCAGTTAAGATATATACAGCTATAGAATAAAAGACTTAAGTGGTGAAAAAATTGATGACGTATACAAGATTAAAAAAGAAAGGAAATAAATATTTAGTAAAATGGTTAGGATATCCTGATGAATTTAACAGTTGGGTAAATAAAAAAGATCTTTTGACCCTAAATAAATGAATGAATATAGATTATGTAAACAATAAAAAATACTGACGATTATAAATTATCAAATCAAATAATAAATCAAAATAATGATGATATACGCATTAAATTGAATAAAATACTATCTAAAACCAAAGGATCATGATTTAAAAAATTACCTAAGATTTGTTGTTAATAAATGGAAAATTATCATGACTTTAACAAAAATCTTTTACCATTACGATGACAATATAGAGAGTAAAGAACTGATGGTATTAGAAAAAGCAAATGTAGAATATAATAAAGTTAGTAAATATGAATTTTCTATCCATAATAAAGAAGCAAAAGTATTACTTTCAGGGGCTTGTATTCAAATAAAATGGAAAATTCTGAAGAAAAACTATAGTTAAAGATCATGTTAAAGAATATTGTGGATTAGGCTTATTTACTGGTAAAAAACTGACAATAGGTGGTAAAGAAATTGAACATACTAGTAATTATTTTCCTATTATACAACAAGTTAAAACACTTGGCACCTGATTATACAACACACCCAACCGTTATGTTTTGTTTTTTTGATACGAGTGATAATGCTAATCGAGTAAAATATGTCATTAAAGGTGATGGATCCATAACAGCTCAAACATCTATAACTGAAATAACTAATAAATTAAAGTTGAAGAAAATGGAAAATATAACAAAGGATTTGATAAAAGATGGAAAATGACAAAAGATACCCAATCTGTTTCAATGAGGTTACTCTTAGATCAAATTCTTGACTTTAAAAAATATTTAAGGAAAGTAATAACGGGCTTTCAAATAAAAATATAATTTGAAAGAGAAAAAATTACAGAAAATATGATATATACTGATGTTGCTAATCCTGATTATAAAATAGAAATTGAAGATTTATCTCTTCTTTTACTTCATGTTAAGTTTAAAAACAAAGCAGAAATTTTATATAGGGAATTACTATTAGCTAATAAACATATAGATATTCGTCGGAATCAATATGTCTTTCATAAATCAAATGTAATTGAAAATGCCCAATTTGTATCATATCCTATAAACACCACATCGAATGAAGCTTTAACGTTATTTGTTATTCCTCAATATTTAGACATAAATGAAAATTATAAAAAAATAATATGATCCATCATTTAGATATGACAGAGTGCTGGGTTATATTAAATGAAAATATCATACTATCTGAAAAATATAACATGCAATTTTCTAATAAAGAATGGAATAAACCTAATGAAGTTTCTCTAGAAATTACAAAGAACAGAAACAAAGAAACAAGATGTATGATAGCTTATTTATCATAAGATAAATTATATCCTATTATTTCTTTTGATGTGTCCCATCATGAAAATTACACATCTGTAGGAAATTTAGCAGTAAACTTTCATTATATATTAAAACACGTAACTGCAAAAAACTATGTATTTTATTTTATTGTTGAAGAAAAAAAGCAAATCACATTAAATGTGAAGAAACAAGAAATTATATTAATTGATAGTTAAAATTCTTAGCCCTAATAACTGATTGCTGATGATCCACTTTTTGATGATAAAAGAAAAGCTGGTCCACCTAGAGAAGGTTTTAAATTAACTGATGATGGAAATTATGATCAGCATAATAAAAATTTGAAAAATTGTAACAATCCAATAGACGATCAGGATGTTAGCGCAAAAATATATCTTTTGAGCGCATCCGCAAATTTAAGGGAAATTGTTGATTTAAATAAATATAATATTGATGAGAGTTTTTAAAAGTTTGTTAAGGAAACAGCGGAGAAAATACAATCTTTAGATAAAAATATTAGAAAAGAAATGGATTATTATTTGCGTTCAAAAGATGTTATGTTTTTGAGGATAAAAGAATTGGAAACGTCAAAGATTCTTTAGATGGAAAAAATGTGGTTAATAAAAGATATTTAGAAAATAATGCAATCATATTATTGTCAAAAGAAAAATATGATACAAATAATAAAATTATAACAACTATCGCTAAAGCAGTTAATGAAAAGGATGCTGTTAATAAAAATACGTAGATAAAGTTATATTTGCTACGTCTAAAATTAGATTAGAAAACTATGCTATTGTAGTATTTTTTGTAATGTAAAATTTTAAAATGTTATTATTTTAATAAAAATTTAAACCTTAAAATGGATATCACCATGGTAGTCACTTTAATTTTTAGAAGTTGGTAATTTAGATAGTTTACATATAAATATTGAAACAGTAAATAATGTAGAATCCCTTAACACAGAAAAGACAGAGAATGGAGAATAAAAGGAGATGAATGGCTTAATTGTCATAATACTTCAATTGTTTTGAATGGAAAAAAGGCTGACATATTAAGAATGTACATACCTTATAGACGCAGTGCTGTATTTACAATTTTTTTAAAATAGAAATTATATGAATAAATAAATGATAAAAATTAAAAATTATACTGAACCAGAAGAATTACCTGATGATAATCAACATCTATTATTACCTCAACATCCATTCAGATTATTTCTAGAAGAACCATCCGGTTGTAGTAAAACAAATTTATTATTAAATCTTATTAATGGTTTTGAAGAGCCGAAAGGTTAAGATTAGATTTTGATGCATTATACATATGCGCAAAACATATCAATGAACCCAACTATTCTAAATTACAAGAAAAATATACTTTCTTTGAAGATATTGAAAGGGATGATATCCTTAAAATTAAGAAATTAAAAGAGAAAAAGGGAATATTAAATTTTTACGATAAATATAAAAAAAGAAATAGTATTTTTTTCAGATTTAAATGAATTTATAACTGTTGATGATTTAGATCTTTCGCGTAAAAGTCTTGTTGTTTATGATAATTGTGTAACAGAAAAAATCGAAAAGATATTGAAGATATGTTTATTAGAGGAAGAAAGAAAAACGCGTCTATTATTTATATATTGCATAACTTCTATTTATCTAATATCACTATTAGAAAAAATTGTAATTATTTTATATTTTTTAGTACACAATCTAAAAAAATCAACAAATAATAATAGACGTTGATGGTTATATCTCAAAAGAAGAATGAAAAAAATTTATATTTCCTGATAGTTTCTTCCTGCTTGATTTAAAAATCCAAAAATAAGATATCGAAGCAATTTTAAACTTATATAAATTATGGAAAAATATTTAGAGGGAAAAAATACATATTTTTAGAAAAACTTATAATTTATTTTAAAAAATAAGCATTACCTTAACAGCCAGTAAATTTGTATTGAGTGCATCAGGTTTATCGGCATTTGCTTTTATACCACTTGCAGCCTTAAGTTTAAGAGCAGGAATTGTTGAAGTCTTTGAGAAAAGTTTAAATATTTTGGAAAGGAAAGAAGAATATAAACAATGTTTTATTTTGATAAACATTAAATTAAATTTACTGAACTTATTAAATTTACCGTTATTAAATTTACTGAAAGCTAAATAAATTTCAGAAGAAGTTTATGCACGAGAGCAAGATCTTATAAATACTAGGGATCTACTTATTAGGGTTATTAAAAATATTTTCCTGTTGAAATATATGCAAAACAAACACAATTAAATGGGTATAAATATATTTCCAAAGAATTTTCATCCCATTAAATGGATGTAACTGGGGTGAACTCTGTAAAGAAAAGACTTTAAGCGAAGTTCTGATTAGAAGTCTGGAAAACCATGTCAATTGGCAATTGATATCGAGGTATAAAAAATTATCTGAACTTTCATCAGCGAATATAGAGATAAAGTAGATTGTATTAATGTATCAGTTTATGAGAAATTATAGGAGTCATTTATGATTATGCATGAAAATCAAATTAAATGGAATATTATATATAGATATAAAAATTATCTGAAAAATTCATTTTAGATAATGAAGATAAAATAAATTGGGACAGCATATCAGAATTTCAAACTTTAAGTAATAATTTTACTTTACAAAATTTTAAAAATTTAAATATGAAATTAGTTTCCAGATATAAAATATTATCGGAACATACTATTGAAGAATTGAAAGATCTACTTGATTGGGATGAAATAATGAAATATCAACGGCAAATGAGGGAAAACTTCATATGTAAACATGAAGATAAAGTTGATTGGTGCAATTCTGAATAATATAAACATTTATCTGAACGTATGATTAAAAACATTTCGAGAGAATTATTATTAAATTATTGTCAAAAATATGTGCAAATTCTTAGTAAAAATTATTATTGAGTAAGGGAGCAAAACATTAAAAAAATTATTCTATATAAATAGAGATGGAGGAATTCAATAAACTTAGATCTTATCCGAAATCCCTAAAATTAAAAGATTTAGAATCTGGAAATTATAATCTGATATCATTGAGAAAAGTTCAGAAAAAATATGGAGATTCTGTGATTGATAAATTAAATATAAATAAAGAACATAAAGAATATTTTCTTGCTAAAACGTGCAGAACTATCTGATAAGGCTATAAATAATATTAATGGTGGAAACTACGTATTATGTCATAATGAAATGAAAAATGGACACTATGTCTATAAATTAAAAGAAATAGAATAATTTCTTGTTCTGTACATTTTTATATAAAAAAATACATTTTCTGGGGGAGGGGGAACATTTCCCCACCTGCAATGTTTATGTACAGGGCTCTGTTAAAATTTTTGTTTTTCTCAATTTGTTAATACTTTTTGGCCTCAATTGATTTGTTTTCTAAAATTAGAGGTTTGAAAAAATGTAAAAAATACTTGTTTTTTTACTATTTTTATAGTTTATTTGTTCTTTTTAAAGTTTTTTACATCTTTTTTTAATTAAAATTAATGAAAAATTAGCATCAAATTTTGGACGTCTTTAAAAATGATAAAAATATGTAAAAATAGGAGGACATGTCCTAAACTCTAGAAAAATAATATGTTTTGGAAAGGAAACATGAATCATTTGTTGGATTTTGAGTCAAAAATTGATGATAGTGTCCAGAGAAACATGTGTTCCAGAGTTTAGGACATGTCCTGAGTAGGCTTACAAAGTCTTGTGGATAATAATTATCCTGACAGCATTAAGTAAGACAAGGACTCTAACTATGCTGTAGATCAGTGGTTTTCAACTTGATTTACCTCGTACACTCATTTCAGTACTGCTAGAAGATTACTGCTCTGCTACTTTCCAAATTCAAAAAATACATATGCACATTTATTTTGATTAACATTATTTTTAACGTACTTTATAAATTAAACGATAAAAGATTTAGAAAAGGCCGATAAATTTG
This sequence comes from Stegodyphus mimosarum, assembly GCA_000611955.2. Lineage (NCBI taxonomy): Eukaryota > Metazoa > Arthropoda > Arachnida > Araneae > Eresidae > Stegodyphus > Stegodyphus mimosarum. Next base: position 799,210 of record KK116783.1, read on the forward strand.
AATAAAAATAGTTTTTGTATTTATAAACTGAAACTGTAGAGACATTAAGATTTTTCTTGTTATCAGGAAAGTGAAGAAATGAGTGATGTCCTCGCCGGACTCGAACCTCTTGAATACGCGCCGAGTGCGCTTGACCATTGCACCACGAAAGCATGCTAAGAAGGCGAGAGCAATATTTTATATATCTCTTTTTAAAGGGCGACTTGGGATTAGGGGACCCAAACGCCAAATCCTGGAATCATCATCCACCTTTTTCTTTAGTTCAGGCGTCAGTGTAGAGACATTAGGGTTATTTTCGTTACCAGGAAAGTGAAGAAATAAGTAATGCCCTCGCCGGGACTTGAATCTCGGACCTCTCGAATACGCGCCAGTGTGCTTGACCATTACATCACGAAGGAATGCTAAAAAAGGCTGGAGAAATGCCTTATAAAACTGCCTTATAAAACTAAATACTTAATAGCTAAATAAAAGGCTGATAGACTATTCCCCCCTAAACTATGAAATTCTACCCCCTCAGGAAACTTCCTCAGTTGAGAACCCCTGCTATAGACATTTCTAATATAAAAATATGTAAATAAAGAATACTGGTTTATTTTATTTGAAAAGAAATAGCAACAGCAAAAAGGTGATTGTTTTTGCAGAGTCTTGAATTTTTATTATTATTGTTATTTTGCAGAAAGACTCGATCACTTCCGTTTGTTTGCATTATGAATCTGGCAAAGTGAAAGAGATTCCGAGCTTTTGCTTGTCGACAGCTTTGCCTCCATTATTTTCCAAAACTGACTGCAACGGCAGATGGCTCTGCAGTTCTGTTCTTTCCGTAATAAATCCATTTTTGATCAGTTACACGTGTAGACGATGCATCTTATTTTAATAAAGTTAAACTCTTTTGACCTTTTTCTACATTTTTATGAATACAGTTTAGCTTTCTACCAAAATTATTTGAAATATTCTTACACTATTATTTTCTAATCGGGGCTAGAATGAAACCGTGCTATGCAGACACTATATTAGCTTAGAAAAGGGGAAATTAAAAACTACACAGTCCAGTCACATTAATGTGACCATCTGTCAAAAGCCAGAATAACCACCTTTCGCAGAGCGGACTGCTGTGAGACGTGCAGGAAGAGAGTCACATAGGTCCCTGAAGGTGTTCTCTGGGATGTTGAGCCATGCCGACTCTAATGCCGTTGCCAGCTGCGCTAGATTACGCAGTTGAGGATCCATGGCGCGAACAACTCGATCGAGATGGTCCCACAGATGCTCGATTGGGTTTAAGTCAGGTGAGTTTGCTGGCCAGGGGAGGACGGTAAACTCATCCTGGTGCTCTTCGAACCACGCACGTACACTGGCAGCTGTATGGCACCTCGCATTGTCCTGCTGGAAGATGCCATCATCCTGAGGAAAAACAATGCGCATGTAGGGGTGAACATGGTCCGCAAGGACAGATGCGTACTTGTATTGATCCATTGTGCCTTCCACAATGATCAGTGAACCTAGAGAATGCCAGGAAAACATTCCCCAGACCATAATGCTCCCGCCTCCAGCTTGGACCGTTCCGGCAATGGTTGCAGGGTGGTTCCTTTCAGAGGTTTCACGCCTTATACGCCAACGTCCATCTGTCCGATGGAGCATAAAACGCGATTCATCCGAAAACGCAACCTGTCGCCACTCAGTGGACGTCCAGCTGCTGTACTGGCGTGCAAATTCTAGCCTTCGCCGTCGATGAACAGCAGTCAGCATAGGTGCACGAACCAGGCGTCTGCTTCGGAGGCCCAGACGCAGCAATGTTCGCTGAATAGTACTTTGGGAGACACTTTTGGTAGCCCCTTGGTTCATTTTGGTGGTCAGTTGCTCAACGGTAGCCCGTCTATCTGCCCGAACGCATCTCCGCAACCGTCGTTCGCCTCTGTCATCTATGGCCCGTGGTGCACCACATTTGCCACGTCGCTGATTTTGGACAGTCCCATTTTGCCATGCACGGTACACTTTTACCACGGCGGCACGCGAACAGTTCACAAACTCAGCCGTTTCGGAAATGCTTCCACCCTTGGCCCGAAAGCCAATGATCATGCCCTTTTGGAAGTCGGATAAATCGCTTCGTTTCTGCATTACGCCAACGATTGAAATGTTTTCCGAAGCCCTCACACACCCTTTATATACGCTCAACTGCACTGTGCTGCCACCTGCCTTCTGTGATTGGTTATTTAACTCTGACATGGAAAGTACGTGGTGGTCACATTAATGTGACTGGACTGTGTATTTCTAGCTATAAAACTCTTCTAATTTATATAATAATACCCTCTCTGCTGCTTTTTATTGTACATTGCACAGACAAATGATCTGCCTAATAAGATATTTGTGAAATTTGATTTTGAGAACATCTAATTTCCTTAATTTCTTTCAATAAACCTAGAAATTTCTTTCTCTCGAGTATTTTCAGCACTTTTGGAGAGTTCAATATAAGTTTCTCATGTTTACTACATTTATATGTATAGGGTTTTCATAAAAAGTGGCTGCAGGTTTTTATTTCCTAATATATTGATCCCAGCTGAACGTTTCGTGAAACAGTATCAACATTATCTACAATATTATTAATAAGTGTGTTTCACAGTAACATATCATTAATCGCCAAAACATGTATTTCTACTTTTTAATTGGAAACCACATCTAAAAACCTCTGAGCAAAATCACTTAAAATATGGTGCTGAGAAGTGAAATAAGTCAATAAATTCGTTTTTAATACTTCTGCGAATATTTCGCGCAAATGTATGATTTTGTTAAATGCATTTAAGCATACCCATTTTACTAATGACTTTTTTTATTCTGTCCGAGCTCAAATAAAAATTAGATTTCATATCATATACGGAGCATTCCGAACTACTGTTTTGAATCTCGTTTTATAGAATTCCCACCATATTCGGTGAAACTTTGGAAATCCATGTGAATATTTAAGGAAAGAAAGCCTGTAGCCACATGTGTATTGTATATAGTGTACATATATCGCATGATTTACTACATATAGCCACCCGTTACTGTATATAGCGAGCTAAGCGAATGCGAGTGGGGATAAGTCTTCTGCCAATGCATGGATATTCCTGGATTGATAACAGTTCATATTGAATTTGATGAATGAGTCTTATATCTGTTAGAGTGCAGGATTAGAAATCTCATTAAAAAGAATGAAATTATTCAGGTGATTATTAGACTTTGCGTTCTATTACTTTAAATACTTGAGTTCGTGAAATCTCGTAAGTAGCTGTAGTTACTATTTATTTGTTATTTTTAATTGTAATAGAAGACATAGTTTTATTGAAACATTAGTTAAGTTTTACAACTGAGTTATTGATTTAATAAGACTTCTGGTTTAATTTGTGAAGGTTATAATTCTTCGGAACAAGGAAGGTTATATAACAGTAATTAGACAGGTAATTGGATCTAACCTTCCAATTTTATTCGTAATATATTATTTATATTTTAATTCGTGGGAAGTAACATTGGATTTTATAATAAATGGGTACAATAACTTGAATTGATGTTATACTTACATGTGTGTTGTATAAAAAGTACCGTTATACTTAATAATATTAAAACAGTTTACGCATCATGAGATTGGTTGTAGAAATACGTAGGAAAGTACAGAAATGCAGTTTTTAACGTTTGCAAACTAAGAAACATAAATCTAACGATCCCTAATTTATTCACCTTGTAGCCGGCAGTAAAAGCACAAGATAGCGCATGAAGAAATGGATGACTTCCTTTTTTTATAACACGTCACACAGTTAAATGTACACAGTCCAGTCACATTAATGTAACCACCACGTACTTTCTATGTCAGAGTTAAATAACCAATCACAGAAGGCAGGTGGCAGCACAGTGCAGTTGAGCGTATATAAAGGGTGTGTGAGGGCTTCGGAAAACATTTCAATCGTTGGCGTAATGCAGAAACGAAGCGATTTATCCGACTTCCAAAAGGGCATGATCATTGGCTTTCGGGCCAAGGGTGGAAGCATTTCCGAAACGGCTGAGTTTGTGAACTGTTCGCGTGCCGCCGTGGTAAAAGTGTACCGTGCATGGCAAAATGGGACTGTCCAAAATCAGCGACGTGGCAAATGTGGTGCACCACGGGCCATAGATGACAGAGGCGAACGACGGTTGCGGAGATGCGTTCGGGCAGATAGACGGGCTACCGTTGAGCAACTGACCACCAAAATGAACCAAGGGGCTACCAAAAGTGTCTCCCAAAGTACTATTCAGCGAACATTGCTGCGTCTGGGCCTCCGAAGCAGACGCCTGGTTCGTGCACCTATGCTGACTGCTGTTCATCGACGGCGAAGGCTAGAATTTGCACGCCAGTACAGCAGCTGGACGTCCACTGAGTGGCGACAGGTTGCGTTTTCGGATGAATCGCGTTTTATGCTCCATCGGACAGATGGACGTTGGCGTATAAGGCGTGAAACCTCTGAAAGGAACCACCCTGCAACCATTGCCGGAACGGTCCAAGCTGGAGGCGGGAGCATTATGGTCTGGGGAATGTTTTCCTGGCATTCTCTAGGTTCACTGATCATTGTGGAAGGCACAATGGATCAATACAAGTACGCATCTGTCCTTGCGGACCATGTTCACCCCTACATGCGCATTGTTTTTCCTCAGGATGATGGCATCTTCCAGCAGGACAATGCGAGGTGCCATACAGCTGCCAGTGTACGTGCGTGGTTCGAAGAGCACCAGGATGAGTTTACCGTCCTCCCCTGGCCAGCAAACTCACCTGACTTAAACCCAATCGAGCATCTGTGGGACCATCTCGATCGAGTTGTTCGCGCCATGGATCCTCAACCGCGTAATCTAGCGCAGCTGGCCACGGCATTAGAGTCGGCATGGCTCAACATCCCAGAGAACACCTTCAGGGACCTATGTGACTCTCTTCCTGCACGTCTCACAGCAGTCCGCTCTGCGAAAGGTGGTTATTCTGGCTTTTGAAAGATGGTCACATTAATGTGACTGGACTGTGTATTACTCTTATACATTTTCTGTGACCTTTGACGTCTTCTCTGACAATGATCGCATTATTGATAACTGACATTAAAACAGGTGTAAATTATATCTCAAAATGGCTGGATTGCGCTGATATAAACTAGAGATTTCGATAATATTTCAAACTATTAAAAGAGTTTCTGTTATTTGTCATTTCTTCTTCTTTTGAAATTGAATTTGTATCTTGAAAATAATGCTTTTTTGCTCTTAAACATTTAATATAACAACGAAATTTAATTTCTCACTAAATATATATGAAATGCAATACAGCTAAGCAGATACAAGGTTAAAAGTAAAAAAAAAAATCTTTCATTGAATTTTAAAATAATTATTTCAGGAAATCCACCAGGAAGACTTCTTTCACGTAGGCAGATACCCGGGCTGTCTGCCTAAGTTATATATTTTGCTGTAATCAATTTAACTTAATCTAAGCTTCCAGAAACAAAATGAATTTTAAGATAGATCATAACTTCTAAAGCAGTAATAATTCTTTTTTCTAATTTGAAGAAGATACAAAGGAATGAGTAAAATTTGAATCTATAATTACATTACAAATGCTCAAGATGCTGTTGTTACGAATTTCATTTTAAGTATAGAAGCATAGAGATTAACTAAAATATACGCTGGATAACATAATGTGAGATTGAATGTTTAAGAAAATTCATGAAGCGGAAGGAATATATACCTTTTTCTGAATGGTAAAAAAAAGCTTCACGGAGAAATGCGAGAGAAAACTATGTTATTTAAAAGAGTTTTAGTACGAAGAAAGAATGGAGAAGATAATCTAAAGACTAAAACAGCGCAAATACTGTTAAAAGTGTCTTGGCCTTTTTTTTCCCTAGAATTGCAAATATTTCCGACTGTGTACTAGATGCATAATGAACATCTAAAGAGCATCCTGAATACTATTGAGAAGGACTTTCTAAGATCAACAATGTAATAAAAATAAAATTAAAGCTTACATCAAAATATTATTCAGTCATTTCGCTTTTTGGTTTCCACATTCACGTCACTGCGTTAATTCCTTTTCGGCAATTCTTATGAAGATCTGCTCTGGCTCTTTTCATACTCGTATTAACTATTTTTCTAGAAACTGAGTATAATAGTTTGTAGGGTTTTATATTAATTATCTTATTATTCTACCTTTATTTTCAATTCAGAATTCATCAGTTCTAATCAAAAATGGAATATTTAAGTAAATATTGTATTTAAGTGATTCTTTGAATTTGGGGGGTATCGCTGGCCGGTTACTCCGTTACAACTCTCTACTATAGAAACTCGATTTCTATTGAAATCCTTTATTGGGTTTAGTTCCGCTAGCCTCAACTGCTTCAAGAAATCCTGAGGGCTGTAATTAACATTTTAATTTGACTTAGATTTTGTTCTTAATTTTGTTCTGTATTTTGTTGAACCTTTAAGTTTTGTGTAACCCTCAAGCAGATGAGTAAATAATAAACTTTATTTCAAACTTTCATGTGAGTTTTTTTCCTGTATTTTAGAAGGTAAGATATGGAGGTAAGTCCTATCTGTGGGGTTCTAGAATTTCGCATATAAAGAAGTGTAGAATTATAAAAGTTAGAGGCGCATTCTCTTGATCTTGATCGAAATTTGATTTTTTCTTTTAATAATTCTTTGATATTTTCCGTGCTTTTAGTTTGGTTTGCGTTTGAAATATTAGTCCATTTAAATACAGAATCAATTTTAGGGTTGTTCAGATAGTTGACTAAATCTTCTGTAAAATGGCTGGTAGCTAAGACCCATTAAAAATCCTCATTTTATTGACGCTGTTTAATGAAATAATCAAGCATTTAGATTAAACAAATGAAACAATTTGCAGCTCTTTAAGGAAATGACTGGCTTATAAACATTGCCCTCTTCTTTTATGGTCTGTCACAAGTTTTCCTTTAGGCTTCATCCTGTAGTTTACAGATACAGTCAAGAAATGTTAAATGATAATATTTAATGCTATCACTGAGACTAGGATAAAATATATAAGCGATTTGTCGTTATCTGTGGTGAGTTTTCAACTGCTTCCTCATGAAATCAATTGCCTATAAATTTTAAGGGAATTTCCCCTCTCGCATTTATTGCCTTTTTTATATGTTGAAGCTGCCTTTTTGATATAAGGTTTTAAGCTCAGATTTTGCTTACTTCGATAAGTGTTGATTTCGATATCTTCAATTTTTAAAAAACGTAATAGATAAAAATATCTGGTCTCTCGAATTTATGTTTGCACATTTGTTTCCTTCTATGAACCTTTTTCCAAAATGTCGGTTATTACAATATACTCATGTTCTCCATAGAGTAATAAAACTTGATAAATCTTTGGTTTAAATATTTAGCTATTTTTTTAACGTTTAACCATAACAAATTTTCTTCTTTACGTGTCATAAATATAAAAGCTCACATGTTGACAAAAATCAAGTGAGAGTGGGATACTCAGAAATGGAAGATGTCGAAATCCTTATTTCACAAAAGGCAATTAAGATATTTAGCCGTTACTTGTGCAAGATACGTTTATCAGTTTCTTTCACGACTTTTCTAAAACTATTATTATCTCACAATGTATACACCACGCAAAATTCCTGAATTTATAAAATTCTTTAAGTGAAGAAAAAATTAATAAAAATTACATATTTTATGAGAAATCAAATTACGATGTTATAAGCTGGTTTAGGTTTAGTATATATGTCAGTACAGCTTATTAGATCAGAAAATTCGAGTCCAAACGAAGATTAAGGCATAAATGTTTATAAACTGCAATATCGTTTAGGACTGCGGCCACTTAAAATCTTTTTGCTAAAATTTTGGCAGGGGAAACAAAGAAAGGGAGGGGGAGAGATACGAATTCTTTTGATCATTGCATGTATCTTGTTGAAACGTCAATGCAGTTAGGAAATATCCTATTAAGGGCGTCACTGGTATAATGACCCGATTTTGTCTGTCCAGTGAGTGCAAATATACTCAAAATATTCATGTGGTATACTTGTGAGATTATGATTGGCTCATAGTAGTAACAATCAAACTCAAGTAGTAGCAATAGCTATGGAGACAGAAGAAATTCAGAACGTTCAGGAATGAGCAGTCTTGAAACATTCACTACACAAATGCCCAAAATCGAACGTAGAATCTTCGACTAACCAACTTTGCGTATTAACCATTGGAAAAATAGCACGTAGGAGGATGCCTTTAGAGTCTTATACAGCACAGCATGGTTTTGTATGAAGCTCCAGTACCGATAATTTGTTGAAGGATAAAGCATCGAAAAGTAATCTTAACACCCTTAATAAAAACAACACAATATCAGCTTTACATTTTTTGCTCGCTTCTAAATGATACTTCATGGAATGTCAGATGTAAGTAAATGAAGTGTGAATAATTTCATACTTTAATAAAGAGCAGATCTTAAATGAATCCCTATGTGGCTTATGAAACAGAGCCATTAACTATGTCCAATGCTAATATTCCATATAATTTGAGGTTCTAATACTTCTAGTGGCAGCGAAATTGTAATCCTAGAGAGATGCTTTCAGTTTTTAAATAGCTTAATATCTTCAAAGACGGTATTTAGTGAACTGAATTTTATGCAAATAAATGCCCAGCTCCCATAAGATTATAAAATCTGTTCATTATTTCGAAACAAAAGTGTTTCCTTATGGCTAAATATAAGCCGCAAACCATGTGAAGTTTTTGTAAATAATCCATCGATTTCTTTGCTTTTTTATGCTTGAAGCATTACAAAGCTTTATTCTTCTTCTAATTAAATGTGTCAACATAATGCAAAATTTTAAATATTTTGCAGTTTTGTTTGTTAATTTTATGTTCTTGATGATACTTATTTTATATTTGCGGCATATTTTCTATTGGAGATGAGCCATAGAATCGCTTGCTGAAAAAGTTAGGAAAGCTGTCCATTCATGTTGCAGGATTTCTTACTGGAAAGAATAAACCTAATTTATATCTGAGAGAAAATAACACTGATTATCTACATACTATTATTTGTATGTAGGAGAATGAAAACCTTGATGGAATTTCTATTGCACGATGTCTTACTCATTTGGTTCACCGTAAAAGGTTTTTTTTTAAACATTTGTCACCCTCCTAAAATACATGTCTATCAACCAGATAGTGATTAATTCAAAATATTGGCATCTTGGATTCGATTTTGAATGAGCTAGGTTTTTTCTTACAACGTAATAACATAATACGAGCGTACAGGCTATTTGCTATAGAAATAAGTCTAAAAAAGAAATTCCCTTCTCACTAAAAAACTCTTGCTTGTTTTGTCCATATTAAGTTGTCCTATCCGATCCTAATGTCCTAGATATTGAAAATTATTCAGAATATGTAGTAACAGGCAAGGAAAAAAGCTGAATACTTACAGCCTTCGTTCATAGTATATTAATGGCATCTGCTGATGACAGAGTGATTGAAACTATTGACTGGTTTCACCCAAGTTTGAACGGGTACGTCACACAGACAGTCTCATGTTATTCTGCATAAGTAATGTAAATATAAGGTAGCTTTTTATGATATTGTTACGGATTTCGTGTTTATTTAGCTATTTATTTAGAATTGTAGTTAAAATTCCTTTATCTTCCCATGCAAAGCAGACGATTTTTGAAGAGAAAGCTACGTCGGAAAAATAAAAATAAAAGAGCGCGTGCATTTAATATTTAATAAATAAATATCTCGTAATTACTATTGCCATCCACAAAATCGAGATATATCGAGGTTTTACCAGAATATTCTAGTAAATAATTAAAATGCTTATGAAAGCTGAATTTAAACACCTCAGCTCAGTTGTAGTTGTAGCTGTTTTAAGCAAACTGTTTGTTTACTTAATGCTGTGATTGATTGTAGCGAATTCTCTGTCAGATTGGATTAACTTTATCTGTTTTGAATTAAATTCTGTTTAACGTTTGAGATATTGTGATATTATACGAATATCTCTGAAGAAATATTTCAGTGTTTTGTTTTATTTCTTGTGGAAAGAATATATTTTGTTAACTTTTTTAACGACTGGTGCATTCAATCCATTACACACGCGTACGCATGCAACAATTTTTCGTGTCAGAAATGGGATTGAATGACTTTTACTAGAGCTATGGAAGAACAATTAAGAAAATTTGTCACTGCTTTTGCTGCATTCCAAGAAAAGATGGAAGCTTCTCAAGCATCATTTAAAGAAGAAATTAAAGCTGGCCAACATTGCGTTAAAGAGGAGATGAAAGCGATTCAAGAAAAGACGGTAGCTGGTCAAGAATCAGTTAAACAAGAGATGAAAGCTGGTTAAGCATCAGTTAAAGAACGGATGAAAGCTGTTAAAGAAGAAATTACTTGTACAATGGAAAACAAATTTGAGTCTATGGAAAGCACAATATACTCCGTTGAAAATAATGTTGTGCAAATTGAAGAAAAAGTTTCTTCCGTGAAAGAGCAAATAGAAGAGAGAGTTGCGGCCGTGGAACAACAAATAGGTTACAGAGTTTCTTCTGTTAAACAAGAAAACGAAGGAAGAGTTGTGCCGTTCAACAACAAATTCATGTCAGGGTTTCTTCGGTTTCCAAGGACGTTGATGCCTTAAAGAAATTCGTAATGACAGCAGGAAGCAATTCTGAAAATTCTGACCCATGCAGCTCGTTCCTCCTTGAAATTATCGACGTATGATGGGAAGGCCTCCTGGCAAATGTATAAGACACAATTTTCTATAGTTGCGGATGCGAATGGATGGGATTCCCAAGTTAAAGCCTGTTATCTAGCCGCTTCTCTGAGAGCAGACGCAGCGGATATCCTGCAGACTCTTCCAGAAACCCAAAGGCTAGATATTGAAACGCTATCCGGCGCTTTGGAATTGCGCTTTGGTTTAAAAGACTACAGTAGGCTTCAATTAAAATCCCGTCAACAGAAACCTATCGAAACACTCCGAGAGCTCGCCACGGATGTTGAAAGGCTGTCTCACCTCGTATTTACGGAGTGCCCAACAGAAACAAGGGAAATAATGTCTCTGCAAAACTTTATCGATGGTATCCGGGATCCCGAAATACAAAAAGCTCTGAGAATGGCGGATGTGAAGTATTTAAAAAGCGCTCTAGTGTACGCCACCAAATTCGAGGCAGCCCAGAAAACAACTCGTACAGACAGCCACCCAGTCTGGCCACGAGTCCACGAGCCAGTGGATCAGTTGATGGCTCGTTTAGATGATTTATCCAGACAAGTTAATGCCTTGAGACGGTATATTAGTGATAAAAAACCGACCGTAGACTGCTGGAACTGCGGTGCTTTAGGGCACATGCGAAGGAACTGCCGAACAGCCCAGAGTACGGAAAATAAGACGAATGATATAAACAGACACTTAAATGCCATGAGATGGGAAAAGAGTGACAAGAAACCAAAGTGATGGAACTGCGGAGCTGAAGGCCAAGTACGAAGGAACTTCAGAACACCCCGAGGTAGGGAAAATAAAACCATTTTCCAGCAACGACGCAGGAAGCAAATTAATGATCATATCGCGGAGTCGAGTTTGAGCGTCAGTGAACAACCCCGTTTTAAAGCACTCAAGATTTCTGAAGTGTATGGCAACAGTAATGGGCTATCTATCAATGGGCATATCGATGGAGTTCCATGAAATATGATCATTGATACAGGAGCTAATATTACCATCATTCGCAAAGATTTTGCTCAACAGTTTAAAGATAAACTGATCCTGCGCTACTCTCCAGACTGCGTCCGGCGAGAAACTCGACATAGATGGAGCGTTAAACGTGAGCATCACCTTCGGAAGTGCCATCTACTGCAACACGGCATATGTGGTGGATATTACAGATCCTTGCATACTCGGATTGGACGTTTTAAGGAAATACAATTTTTCCTTGGACTTCAAGACCAACAAACTGCTATGTGAGGATATGACTAGCCATCATCAGAAGGAATCCTTAGCTGGAAATGCCGACTTTCTCGTCTGAAAGTCCTTACTTATTGCCGAAATCATACTAGGCTGGAAGAGAAACGCCAGACTACCGACAATCCTCCATCCCAGATGCTCATCTGTCGTAATCTTCGTCTGACTAGTGATCTCTTGTTTGGTTGCCCTCGGATGTGCCTTCATCGTCTGAGGAATACATCCAAGATGTCCAGGCCCAGTTTGAAGTGATGTATCGTTCCGCACGAGAACGAGTCAACTTGGAGATGAGGAAGATGAAGACCCTATACGATACGAGAGTTACTGATCGTCGATACAACGAAGGAGGCAAGGTGTGGTTGTGGAATCCAGCTCGAAGGAAATAACTCCGAAACTACCGTCACCTTGAAATGGTCCATACACAGTCCTAAATAGGCTGAACGACGTCGTGGTTCGGATCCGTAAGTATCGAACTTATCAGAACGACTTTAGTATTATGACGACAGGTTAGCTCCTTAATATGGTCTACCATGGTCCTTTTTGTATTTAATATTTGGTAGTATTTGATAGTATTTGATTTGTATTTAGTATTTGATGGTACACTCACTTCCAAAAGTTAAGCACAAAAATGTAAAATGCAGAAAAAAATCAACAAATACTGCTTTGACTGACACAAAATTCGGCAGAAAAGTAGCATATATATTTATGCATAAAATAAAATCAAAAATTATATACAGAAATGAAAACAATATTAAATTTTTGTAAGTTATCAGATAATGACATATTGGAGACTTAAACAGAATTATGTATAAAGTGAAAATAAACAGCATAACATTAAAAAAAGGACGTTAATAGTGTATAAGATCCCCCTCATCTGCATACAAAGTTTACACCTTGTGACCATGCTTTCAATTAGGCGGTCAACCACGCAGAATTAAGCAATCGCCATTCTTCTTGTAGAGCAGTTTTCAGTTCAATAAGAGTGGCTGGAGGTGGGGAACATGAAGATACAGCACGGCCGAGAGCATCCCAAAGATTTTCAATGGGATTTAGGTCGGATGAATATGCTGGCCACGCCATACGCGCAATCCCTTTACACTCCAGGTAGTATCGGCGATGTCAGCTCTATGGGGACGTGCTTTATCGTCCATTAAAACAAAAGTAGGTGCAAATGCTGCAGCATACAATCTCACAATGGGTTCTAAGACTTCATCTCGATACCGGACAGCTGTGAAAGAACCCCGTTTAAAGATGTGCAGGTCGGTGCGATATCCTAATGAAATCCCTGCCCACACCATAATGCTTCCGCCTCGGAATGCGTGATGTTCGGTGATGTTTAGGAACTGATTGCGTGTTCGTTGTTTACGCCATTTCCTTATACACTTGTCATCTGGCTCTAGAGCAAATCTCGACTCATCAGTAAACACGACATTGCGCCAGTCAGACACATTCCAATTGACATGTTCCCAGCACCACTGTAATCGTGCCCCTCTTGTTTGGACGGATAGAGGAACACAAACTTGAAGTACCCAGGCGTACAGTAAACTCATATGTAATCTTCGACGTACGGTAGCTGCAGATATCGCCTTACCAATGGACGCTGTAACCATAGATGCCATACGTTTGGAGGTCGCTCTGCGATTCCGCTTGTCTACAATAGCAATATATCGATCTTCCGCTGGGGTTGTAACCGTTGGGCTACCGGTTACGGGCCTTCGGACAACTGTCTGTGTGGTTTGTAATTGTTTACATAAACGTGAAATTACAGAGTGATGAACGCCGAAGAAAAGAGCAACATCTGTGATCGACTGTTCTTCTTCAAAGCGCTCCACAGCGCACCAGCACTCAGAATCTTCCATTCGTCTTTTACAAGTCATAGAAACATGTATGTCTTGAAAACAAATTGTACGAAAGTTTTAAACACCTTCTATTAGCACTTACAATCAACTTCTGTAATTCTTCATAAAGCTGGCTTCTTATAAGACTGCCTTTTTTGCATAGTTCTTGATATGAAAGCGCGATTGTCTGTTACCTAACATATTTGCATACTTCCATCCACTCTTCAGCGAATTGCATCCTCTTCAATTCTGATTGGCTCCGGAAATTAGTACTTTCCTCTCCGTGCTTAAATTTTGGAAGTGAGTGTATTTGATTTGTATTTAGTATTTGACAGTATTTGATTTGTATCTAGTATTTGGCAGTATTTGATTTGTATTTAGTATTTGTTAGTATTTGATTTGATGAAAGTTACTTATTGCAATTATTGTTTATTTTGTTATTGTAATGTAATGTTTATTATTCCATTGATGCCTTAGTTGTAAGTTTGGCATCCTGTCCAGGGATTGTACTGGCCGGGACGTGCAGCCCTGCGGAAGGGAGCAGTGTTACGGATTTTGTGTTTATTTAGCTTTATAGCTTAAATTGCTTTATTTTCCCATGTAACGTAGACGATTTTTGAAGAGAAAGCTACGTCGGAAAAGTAAAAATAAAAGAGAACGTGCATTTAATATTTAACAAATAAATATCTAGTAATTACTCTTGCCATCTGCAAAATCAAGAAAAATCGAGGTTTTAATAGAATATTCTAGTAAATAATTAAAAAGATTTTAAAAGCCGAATTTAAACACCTCAGCTCAGTTGTAGTTGTAGCTGTTTTAAGCGAACTGTTTGTTTACTTAATGCTGTGATTGACTGTAGCGAATTCGCTGTGAGATTGGATTAACTTTATCTGTTTTGCATTAAATTCTGTTTAACTTTTGAGATATTGTGATATTGTACGAATATCTCTGAGGAAATATTTCAGTATTTTGCTTTATTTCTTGTGAAAAGAATAAATTTTGTTAACTTTTATAACGACTGGTGCATTCAATCCGTTACACACGCAACAATATTTATATTTATTTTACCAAATTTAAAGCAGGGAATATTTCTTTGTTTTATGGAGGCTAAACAAAAATGATTTGAATCTTTTTTAAAAACACACCAGTGGTCGAATGGACAAAATCGCTGGACACTAGTAGTTTGAATCGGGTTTAGATCTTGGCACAGAGAACATAGAGTTTTAGTTTGTTAACCTGATTACATAAGCAATTACGAATTTTAATTTCATAGCAATGACCAGCTTACAAGTGCTCTTACGTTTATGAAAGATGCTCTTTACAAATTAGAAACTAATCTTTATAAGGAAATGGGCAGTAAGCATTTTTATACGAATGAAAAATAGAAAACTTTATAAGAGTTTTATTTTTATACGACACATTCTTATGAAATTTTCTGTTTTTTTTAATCGTGACCTATTATGCAAGTACTCATTTCCGTTGTGTGAGAATCCTGACTGTTTGGCTAAAATTATCGAGTAATTTTCTTTGTTTCTTTCTTCTTATTCTTCACTTTTTGTTCTTTTTAGTTTCAATAGAAAACGACTTAGCTGCCATAAGTATTTTTTTATGTTTCTCCATGTATAAATGTATCTGTGAGATTAAAGTTGAAGATATCTGTGAGATAAAAATCGTGATCTATTTGTGAGATGAAAACTGTGAGATATCTGTGAGATAAAAACTCTGTATCTGTGAGACAAAAATCTGTGATAAAATCTCTTGTCTGTGAGATAAAAACTCTGTGATATCTGTGAGATAAAAAATCTTCAATGAAAATTATCTTATCTGTGAGATGAAAACTCTTCAATGAAGACATCCATTTCTAAAGCAAGAAACCCTGTACTTTAATTAAAACCCTTAACGTGATAGGAGTATATGTTATGATTAGTTTATACTGCGATATATTTCAGGGTTGTATTATTCAGAATAAATTTAAAATAAGAAAAATCACGCAGTAAAACGTAGATAAATAATTTCAAAATTTTGTCTTAAAAATAGTAAAAAGTTTTTAAAAAAAAATAATTTTTATATAAAAATATTAAAACAATACTTTGCGCTTGCTTTGAGTCATTCTGATCAGTTGGAAAATTAATCCTTACACTGACGCATGATCGTATTTCATGCTTCTCAGCTCTATACATTATAACAATTACAATACCATAGCAACGTCAGAATAATGATAATAAAATTGTTTATTTATATAAAATGCTGTAATATTAGAATTGCAATAACATTTGAATATTTATATAATATCAGAGATAATATTTATTACACTGACTCTGGTACTGTTCTTTTCGCTTAAACGGTTAGCATAACCTATTTGTTTAACATTGTTATTTTGTGTGTTAATACAAGCATTATTCATTTAGGCTGTGAGTAAAATATTGAACTTGGGTTCCTTGCTAACGTATCCCTTACCTTTTGTAGATTTTATAAAGCAATGAAAGCATTTAGAAAATTAAAATATATAGAGAAAAGAAAAATATTGACGTTTAATACATTTGCCATAAAATGTTTTGTAAGAGGTTTCTTCCTACATTTTACACTAATTTTCATTAAGATATTATACGAAAGAGAGAATAGAATATTTTTATACTGATGACACTTGCAGCACCTGAAATTTCAAAATTTTAAGTAGCCAGCTTCTAAAACTGCGTGTAGTAATAAAAGTTGAAAACACAGTGTATTAATTGTCAGTTAAACCTCTATTTCAACTAATGCTTTGTGGGGTAATATGAATTAAAACTAAGAAACGAACACAATACAACCACCGATATATCAGATCCGATTTATACCGAACGAGCATTTGGTCCCTTCCGATTTCCGTAAATTAAACGTTTTAAGGATACCGGGAAACACCTCTGCATTACTGTTTCTTTATCTTCAGACCATCTTTCTTTGTATTATTAACAACGGCTATGCGGACAAGCGTGAACATCAATTTCCTAAGGAAA
>KK116783.1:816019-857352 GCA_000611955.2 Stegodyphus mimosarum
GAGAATACGATATGCCGTACGTAACCTTCTGATCGAAGAACTTTAATGTATTTTCTGATTACCTTCAAGTTCTTTGATTGAACTTTCACACAGAGCTCTATTCAAGGTCGATGCTATAATGGAAACTGAAATTTTCGCTGTTCCCAGAAAGAAGAAAGAATTTGAAGCTATAGCGGTAATTTCGATTTTGGTATTTCCTCCCTCCTTTTTCCGCAAGCCTTCTTCGTATAATTGGAAGTATACTGGAAGCGTATTCTGCATAAATGTATGTATGTTTCTTACGTTGCGATAATGCAACGGTACCTAGGCCCATCCAATTTTGAATAACGAAATCCTCCTGCAAATATGGGTATCTGGAAGCCCAAACTTTAAATTTGGAATATGCTTTATTGTCGATTTCATATTTTGAAACATTTTAACGAATTTTTGATCAGAAAACTCACGGATTTCAAAGCGAGCAATGGCGACGTTGTACAGAAAAAACAATTTTATCTCCATCGCGCGAGACTGTGTATCGGAAATTCTAAAGATATGCTCATTGTAAAATTATTTTGCGATATTGCTCTTGAACCGAATTTTATGGTTTAAGTGCGAAGAACATGATATTTAATAAATAAAGGTAACACATAAAATATTTAAAAAGTCCCTTTAGAAGTAATTTAAAATCTGAAACCTTTCAGAATTTTTTGTTTATATTATTATTAGCGTTTGTGACTTGTTCTTTCCCAGCCCATAAAAAGACCATAAGACGACGTAAAGTCTGCCAGGAGAGTCGGGTTGTGTTCCTCACATCACGTTACCCTTAAAAATAATAATTTATTCAAGTTCACACCTTTTTGATTGTGCGCTTCCTGACTATAAGTCTTGCATATTTTACGATGTATGTCGATTAAGTAATATCATTATTAAAGTTTTTTCTTTTTATCGTGTCCACTGTATGCTGAGAACTAGTATCCGTAGTATGATTCTACACTGTAAAGATTCTAGGCTTTGCCGATTCTACGTAGTGTGGATTATAGGAATTTAAACCTTCACAGTCAACATTTAAGTGAGGAAGAATGTTAGGAATAACCTCATTTCCTTCGTTTATGTTACGGACGTGTATGTGGTCGTTGGCAAATGGAAGTTCTATGGTTGTATTTTGTCTTCTATAGTGAATCAAAATTGTTCCTAAGAATAATTATAGGAGCCAGGGGAACCTGTGAAAGTTAGATTTCGTGATAAAATAAAATGAATTAAAAAAAATCTAAAGGTGCGAAAACATGAATATTTTATGTACATTTTTTTGTAACTGAAAGTATACGTCTGCGACCAATGATTGCGAAAATAAAGGCCGAGTAAGGACGTCTGTGGACAAGATGGGGAGCTGTAACTAAATTTTCCGAGATTGAGAAATAGAGAATTTTTTGCCAAAAGATTCATTACTGCAAATCATTACTAACCAATTTCAAACATTTTACATGTATTTCTTCTGCTTACTATTGCTAAAATGGCAACCCAGATGCAGGAAATAAAACTTCATTTGATCATTTCATTATTTGCTTGATTTTGATCATTTCATTATTTGCTTATCTTTGGCAGCCAGTTTCCGTTTAATTTTCATTAATAATTTCCGGCTGTTATAATACAGTTCCAATTAAGATGAGAAGAGCGAAAATGAAGACTAAAGGTATATAGGATTCTGCAAGGAAAAATGATTTACTTCTCGTCTGAATGCACAGGCTGTTTCAAAATGATAGTACTACTGAATATATCTTGAAATATTAATTGTAAATCTAGGATTCTGTGGATCAAACAAATACGATTTTCACATTACGATGATTCTTACTTACATGCGATACCTTTGCTAAAATACACATGAATTTTTAAGTTTTGTTCTGGCTCCGTATAAAAACAGTGTCAATGGCTATTTCTTCCTGCTCCTTTTAGAGGTCAGGTACTTTTAAATGAATTTTTAAAAAAGAATCGAAATTTATTTTATGATTTTATAGTAAACCTCGATCTCTTTCCAGCACTCTAAAATAAATCTTGTATAAAAGTTTATTCTAGAATCAAAGTTATGTTAAAGAATAATTTTAAGCTTGTGGCATTTAAAAAGATGGTTATTTTAGATTTGCATTTCAACAAATTCCTCGAATTAAATTCTTTGAAATATGGATAAAATGCTTCCACAGTCAAACTCCACTATAGAAAATTTGGTTTATAACAAATCTCCGCCTATAACGAATGAACGTTTTGGTCCCATCCCAATTTCGTATGCACTTACGGATATTTAATACGGCTATGTTGAAACTCGAAATGTGTAAAAATCGGATATAATGAACTTACGGATATCTTTGACATACACCGTACTCGATAAACTCAGAAATGTTCGAAAAGCAAAAATGGAACAAGTGGCGGTGCTGTATTTATCCGAAACCACAGTAATTTCCGGTTGCAGCTGGAGTAAGTAAGTACTCTGTAGAGACATTAGGTACTTTTTAGAAGCAGGAGAGTTGAAAAATGAGCAATGTCCTCGCCGGGACTCGAACCACGGACCTTTGGAATACGCGTCGAGGGTGCTGACCACTACACCACGAAGGCATGCGAAGAAAGAGGGAGAAATGCCTTATATACTACCCCTTTTAAAATGCGACTGGGGATCAGGGTCCCCAATCGCCAAAGCCCGTTGGTGGAGAATCATCATCCACCACCATTTTTAGTTCGGGCGGCACTGTAGAGTCATTAGGTTATTTCAAAGCAGGAGACATAAAAAATAAGCAACGCCTTCGCCGGGAATCGAACGACGGACCCCTCGGTTACGCGTCGAACGTGCTGACCACTACACCAAGAAGGCATGCGAAGAAGGCGGGAGAAATACCTTATATACTCCCCCTTTTAAAGGGCGACTGGGGTTTAGGGGACCCAATCAAAAAATCCTGGTGGTAGAGAAGCAGCATCCATCACCCGTTTTTAGTTCAGGCGCCATCGCAGAGACATTAGGTATTTTTTGAAAGAAGGAGAGATGAAAAATGAGCAATGCCCTCGCCGGGACTTAAACAACCACGGATCTCTGGAATACGCGCCGAGCGTGCTGACTGCTGCATCTCGAAGGCATGCGAAGAAGGCTGAAGAAATACCGTATAACTCTTTTGTAGCAGTTAACTGCAGGAACGATAAATTTACTTGAAATTATTTGATGTCTGGTAGTTGAAAATTCTAAACTAAATAGCCTAATTGTAAAAGTTATTGTCGAAAAGAAAGAGACGTTCAGTTCTAAAATTTCGCTTCATACTTGCCATCTATCAGGCGGAAACTTATAAATGTGTTGAACTTTAAATATGTATTTGCATTTAAGTTGAAGACAAATAGGGTGATAACTCGTTGACGGTAAAGAAATAAAATATTATTAGGTGGATATAATTCTAAAAACGGTGTTTACTAGTTGAGATAAAAACTCAGTTGAAACTAAATAAATGAAAAGAGATGTAGTTCTTGTCTGGCGTTATAATTCAATACGCAAGGGTTTAACCAACGATTAAAAGAAAATCCAATTATTCTTATGTTTGGAATATGCACATGAGCTGGCTTGGAATCTGAATGTATACTGTACAGTAATTTTGCAAAATATGTTTCCTTGGAAAATGGGAGATTTGATTGCTATTCTCATTCTAAATAGGAATCACCTACACACTCTACTTCAGAAGAATATAATCGTAATAAAATAAATACCATATATTTGGAATTTATTCGTATGCAACTGAATCATTCTTTGGCAATATTTCAGCATTTATTCGAAATCATGAAATGTACTGAAACGTTGAGAAAATTCTCTGTACTGGTTGACAACGGAAACCTCAAGTAAGCTCTTAGGTAAAAATATGGTACGTAAGAAAACCGGATACGCGTGTAAAAATAGAAACCCCGTATACAATTTACTTGAGAAGAAAATAATTTTTATAACATAAGTACCTAATATTTGGGAATTTATCTGTATTTAACTGAATTATTTTCCTTAGTTTTATGAAATTTATTTGAACATATGAAATGTACTTAAACATTCAAAAAAGTTTTCTATTTTCGCTGACAATGAAATTCCAAGTTGGGAAATTTGTACACAAATACATATATATAAGTAAAAATTGGAAATGGTTTGTTAAAAATCCATTTCCTACTTTTCATACATTTAAATTTAGCTGTACTTATTCCTTAACAATAAGCGTGCAGGCAAAGTTATTTGCGCATCGACATAATACATTTGAATTAATTTTGGTCTTGGATTATTTACATAAGTTGTCTTTAAGAGAATGTATGTTTAAAGAGGTTAAAAGTTAAATCCCCGAACATTATTTTGAATGCAAGAATATTTTAAATTATACCTTTTAAGATTAAGCAATTTTCAAAAGATTTTTTTACATTATAAAGATGCAGACAGATATATAGGTACACATTTAATGTAATATTTACCGTAGAACAGCAGCTCATATTTAAATATTGACAAATAAAACTCCTGAAGTTAAAAGTAAAACAAAAACTGTACAGACATAGACAAAAGCTACATTTCAACTTTTATCATGGAGAGGTATATTCAGAAATTCTAAAAGCATTCTTATTCATTTAAGCAATAAAACGTTCATTTTATAATTCATGTGTTTGACTCTAGTTGCAAATATTTTATGTTGGTAAGCTGCAAGAGATTTTTTAAAGCTATTTTGAAAAATAAACGTAGATAAATATGGATTTTGGCAGTGATGTCTATATGGATATCAAGTGTTGTTTCTATAATTATCAATACGAGCAATAATGCTCGCTATGTAAAAATATAGCAAACAGTAGGGAAAATTTCTCGCTATTTTTTCATTTTTCTGAAAGAAACATTTAAATGAGAATAAAAAGCAGGAAAATAATCTGGCACGGTTTGCTAATATTCTGGAGAACCTACTGCCCTACCTGCCTACACCTTTTGCAACAGACTTATCACATAAAAGCTTATTAAAGTATAAAAACTTAAAGCCTTAAGCCACATAAAAGCTTAAAGCTGTGGGATGCTAAATTAGGATGTCTAAAAATAAAATATGTATCATATTTTCAATATTTTCCTTCCTTTTTTGTGTAAGATGTGTCATTGAACAGGATGCTTAATTCGAGGTTTGTCTTATAGTATTCATATTTAATTTGCGCGAAACTGTACAGTTGGTTTCATTTGCTGTTATTTTTTAAACAGTTACACATATTGCTGGACAGATTAACTGAATAAGTACATAAGTCGGTCTCATTCTCAAAAAATATTGAAATGTAAACATATAAGGAAAGACAACATTTCTTTCTCGCTTTCTCTCTTTTTTTGAGTTGTTCTATTGCTTATAATGGAATCATAAAATGAATTGTTTAATATGAATACTGAAGGAATGAAAAACGAAATTTTGAATTTTGAATTTTTGTAGAATATTTAAGATAAAACATTCTGGGTACTTATAATACGATATTATGATACTGATAGAGAAGAACATTTTTTAAAAAAAGCTTAGTTTCATTCTAAAGTGACCGATAGAAAGAATATATTAAATATAATTATTGCTAAAGAAATTTTAAAAACATTATTTCTGAAAAAACTGAAACCTGAAGAAAGAAAAAACAATGTACATTATAAAGCGGTTGATTTAAAGATTAGAAAAAACTTAAATGAAAACATCAAAACAAATTATACCATAACTTGGATTGCAAATTTGTTTATTGGTGAGAACAGAAATTAATAGAAGCATCTGTAGTATTCGCAAAATTTAACACATTAAAATCTGCAGAGTTAACTGATGAAGAGGGGTAAAGTAAAGAGAAAGCATGAAGCGACATTGAATCTTAATAACTTTAAAATTGTGCTAATACTGTAGGAATATGGTAAGAACAAGAAGTTATGAAATTTAATCTGACAGCTGGTTTATTGTTATATTTAAACTAGAACTAGCTCGCATATGATATTCAAGCTCAAATAAATCTTTCTTACAATGAAAATTAAATTGACTGACATAGTAAAAGATAAGCTTGTTTGAAAGACTAACAATGAAGGATGTGAGGCTATTTCCTTTCGGAGAAAAACGTTCGTGAAGAATATACCAAAAGAACTGTTTCGTAGTTCAAGTTACACATTGGAATAGTCTGAAAGTTTACGCAACCAACTTGTTCGCCATGAACTGTACCAGAACTAGCTGTCATATTAGGTTGGCCATTGTCGATCTGACAACAGAATGTTCTGCAAACAACACTGATAGCCGAGCTAACCAATATTTTTGCAAGCACTTCTGCGGAGCAAACGGTAAATATACGGTATTAGATCCAAATGTTTTCGGCCTAAAAGAAATGTACAAATTTTAGCAGTTTAATTTTCAATATTATCTCCCTGTATTAATGAGCAGCTTTTAATTTGGGGAACAGCTAATAATCACTTGAAGCTAAATCTAGGCTGTATGGGAAAATCAAGCTCCTTAAAGTCACATTGCTTCTGAATAACATAGCCACGTTGCTAGGTCTGAATTGCTGAAAGAATTCAGCGTACCCATCTTGTAGAGACTTTGCTCATGTGAAGTGTTCATGTGGAATACGCAAAACAGTTTCAGACAGATTCAATCTTGCTGTTATCTCACTGACGTTTTATCTTGTGCTACCATGTGATGGACAAATCATCGTCTCTGGATTCTCGACAAATGCGAAATTCTTTTTCTCATTCTGTTACCGTGGAATATGATGGAGATGCATTATGTACATATGGTAAAATGTACGCATTATCGAAATTTTGTTTCATTTTTTAACCCAAAAGCGACTATTAGTTTTGAAATGGGATTTTGAGTCAAATCACTATAAATGCGAGGTTTCACGTTTCATTCGAGTCTCTTAGCATTCTGCGAAATGCAAGCTATTTATCTCTCAAATTGAATCCGTCTGTTATGGATTTATAAATTGAACTGTTTGAAAGCAACAGATGCAGTTCTTCAGAATATTCGTTTCTTTCATATACATCGAATTGATTAAAATAATAAAAATGCAGTTAATTCATGGCTGTCATTGTTTAAAAATGTTTTACTATTTATTTCATATTTTGTAACATTTTAGCGAATTTTTCATTAACAATCTCAACGATTTGAAAGCGAGCAGTGGCATTACTGCACGGTATAAAACATATTTTTATCTCCTATTGTCTATCGAAAATTCTGAAGATATGCTGTTTTTAAATATTTTGCCATTTTGCTGTTTGACTGCATTTTATGTGGTATTAAGTGCAAAGAACGTGATATTTAATAAATAATGTTAACGCACAAAACGTTATTGATAAAAAGGTAAAAAAATATTGTAAGCCATCTTGCTGAACTGAATATTGATTTGATGAACTGAATAAAGATTAAAAAAATAGAAATACGTTATGTCAACATCAAGAATTCTAAACATATACTGTTGTGCTGCTTCGAAAATTTTTATGATTTTTCTGTTGAATTGTAGAGAGAGATAAGTGAGAAGCCCAAAAAAAAGGTTAACAGAAGTGAGTGCGAGAGCAGACTAGTAGTGTGCGAGCTCATCGAGAGCGCAAAAAACCTTAACAGACTCTTTTGGGTGACTGTTAAAATATGAAATCTTTCAGAATCCCCCACCCCCAAATTGGCCATACGTATACTGGGAGCGCGCATTTACCGCTTTTCTGCAGATGAAAAAATATATAGGCACTGCTCTGTGTTTGATCATCAAAATTCTCGCAGCTGCAGTTCCCTTCTAATTTGTACATACATATCATTGGCGTGCTGTCATTGAGCTACAAAGACTAGGGACTAGGGTGGTCCCCAGCTACTTTTAGTAATCATACTTTCCAACAGAATTTTATCTAGGATTTGGAAATCGAAAATGAAAGTAAATTTTCCGCCACTATGCACTGTATTTGAATATAATTAAATGCTTATTCAAACTGATTGAGATCGAGCAACTTTCGTAAGCAGCCTCGAAGCAGGTGACACACCCTCTCCCAAACTCACAGCACTTCCCTCCTTTTTGCTAATCGAGTTGCTAGGAACAGCTTGAGTTTGGGACTAAATAGCTCTCAACTGTTTATTCCATAGCGTTAGCTTAACTTTTAACTAGAGGTGTGTCGTCGTAAGGAATTCCAGTTTTCTCATACATTTTACAAATGACTTCATTTAAGCTTCTATTGCAATAGTTAGTTTAATTTGAATTTATGAAAGCACTTTTGTGAGATGTTTGGAAAGGGTTTAGAATTAAATATATCACTATTTTAATTCTGCATTTCAAATATAGAGATGGACTCAGTCGAAAAAACTATTCCCTTAGAAAATATCATAACGGAGCATGTGCAAACAGTCACCGAGACAGGAGGCATATATTTAGTGATCGGCTGTTGGTTTCACAATCCAGCATGGAATACTGCTACAAAGAATCAGTTCCATCAGCTGCAAATAGTGCAAAATAAATTCTTGCGCATCATAACCGACGCTGATTATCTCATTAGAAACGAACTTCTTACACAGGGACTTAAAGCTTGAAACAATCACATATTATGTAAGGTTTTAGTTAAACTAACCAAGTTTTATTTTAATTTAAATCTTTCTATCTCCTCTCTGTTTCAACTTCCCGTCAGAAGAAGCGCGCGTTTTCAGCTTATGCTAATTTGAAGTACAGCCAAGTGCTATTTAAACCAGAGGTAGAAACCTCTCAATGTGAGAGAGCTTTAGTCTCAGATCACGGTCATTCTGCTCAACGTTCGCCTGACCAGCTAGCAGTTAAAATTTATAAGCCATAGTGCTTACTACGTGATTGCATTTTGAAACAATTTGAAGTGCGATAGTATTAGTATATCTTGCTACGCACCAGTTAGTGAGAAGCCAAACTCCGCGAATTGCTCTGCGAAGCACAGTTGAATTACATTTCTATTTTAGATTTAGTTTTAAAATTTATTTGTTTGTTAAGTTCGACCCAAGTGCGGTCTTTTACTTTCTGTATCTCTCCCGAGTTGGGAAGTGTGTAAATAACAGTGATTTAATAAAAGAGGATTTCAAATCCCTTTCAAGTGCAGTTATTCTCCAACTCAGCATCTACACAAGAACATAGCGTATCATCAGCTCACTGTTCCAGTTCAGGACTTGAGACTTGAGGATAAGGAACCTATTACAGACTTTACCATGTTTCCAAAGAGTATGCACAGAAGACTCAGTCCTGATAATTACATCAAAAGGACTAATGAAAGATTTTTCACAAAAGCCGTCCAATGTGACTATGTTAATTATTCGCAAGTTTTCAACTATGAGATTCTTTTTGAAGATAGACACATCAGACCACTTGCTGCTCACACCAATCCGTGAGGCGATCAGAATTCTGTTTTCTTTTTCCTCGGTCGGTGGTTGTCTTTACTTTCACTACATCTGATCTCAACTACGGTTGCGTTTCGTAGTATTGGGTATTTTTTGTATCTCTTTTGACTTTTGCTGTATTTTACATTGTTGTTTCACTGTATAGTATTTTACTGTTTGCATCTGTATATAGCATTTATTTGTTGTATTTTATCATCATGTCTGCTCGTTCTTAGAACTTAAATGGTCTTTTCTTCATTCGTCAGCTTTTGAGATTTTGTCCGATTTTCACTTTGGTTCTTTTTGGCCCCTCTTTTCTCTTCTTCTACTCTCCGATTTCTCTTTCGAGATGTCTTTCCGTTCAGAGTTTAATACGTCATGTGCCTTCGGATTTTATTTCATGAACCGGCAACATTGCATCTTGCAGTAGCCCGGTAATCATAAATAGTCTAAGTCTTGGTTTCACAACGCTTTGTTCTCGATCATTTATACAACTTACCAATCGGGACCCTTATAAAAAAATCGAGAATATATATCTAGAGATAAACCTACCTCAGATATTTCAGTGAATTAAAAAATGAGGCTTTACACTCGTCATTTCAAAGTAGAATATATTCAAATTCAGAACACTTCACTATATTTAAACAAAGAAATAGACTATTTTATTGGTCATGTTTTCCTTCCGAGACAGACAAAGGAGTGCGGAATAGCTCTAGTTTTTGTGATATTAACAATTTTTATAAAGTGAAAAGGAAAAACCTATTCCTTTTTATCTACAATAACAAAATTTAAAATATTTGGAAGAACAAGTATTGACTTTCGGATAAACAAGCAACAGAAAATGGACATTTTGAAGCATCAGGCTGAATTTCATTCATATAGCAAAATTCTGAAGTGAGTAATTAATTTATGTATTTTGTGTGCAAGGTAAGCGATTACAATAAACTTGAAGATTCTCTGAATCAGGGAAAATTTCATGTTCCTACAGACATTTACAAAATATCAAAGAATGAACTACTAGAAATAACTCGAAACTATATATATATAAACTATAGGTATAAACTATAGGTAAACTAGAAATTAATTTAAATATCTCCCGTGTGTTTAAAGGAATGTCAAACAGAACACAAAATTACCTTATTGATAGAATCGGAGATGTAATTATGGATGGAATAAAGAAATAATTAAAAGATGTGTTTAATTTGTAGCAATAATTTTGGGTGAAACTACTGATACTGCAAGATCTGTCTCATCTTTCTACTGTTTTTCAGTTTGTAAAAGGTAGTGAGTTTATGAAAGATTTTTTGGCTTTACGGAAGTCAGCAGAGATCTCAAGTTCTTGAGCAAATTGTAAATAGATATGCTGATTTATTGATATGTACACAGACTTAGCATGACCGCGGAAACAGAGTGAGAAACGCTGTCTAGCCGAAATATTTGCGCTCAATGGTCTATTGCGCCTACACACCCGCAAAATTTTGCGAGGCTTTATAATGCGCAAGTTCTACAGTGAAAGAAATTTGATTTTAATATTGTCTCTGAAATAAATATTTTATATTTAATATACATATATATTTGATGATGTAAATATTTATAACCTTTTTTATTTTTTGTTTAAACCCATAATTTCAATACATAAAACTACAGTGCCCCACGGAAAACCATCTGCGAAACACTGCTCTAGTAAATTACGCATTATTATTCTTACTACTGTATTTATTCAAAAATTATCTTGTTATAGTCCCCCTTCATGAGATCCACGGCATACAGATATTGTTTTTTTTGCACTTTTGAAACGTATATTCTTCTAGTATAAACGCTGCTATAAAACGAATGTGTCTTAAATTGGTGATATCTTAGAAATCGCGTTTTGTTTTCGGTTTACTAATCATTTCAAAATAATTATATTTTCAAATTAATAATTTGAACAGGTTTGTTATTATTATTGATATATCAAAGTTGGGTTTTAAAATTAGTATTTATTGGGCGTTAGTATTTATTGTTATAGTCCCCCTTCATGAGATCCACGGCATACAGATATTGTTTTTTGCACTTTTGAAACGTATATTCTTCTAGTATAAACGCTGCTATAAAACGAATGTGTCTTAAATTGGTGATATCTTAGAAATCACGTTTTGTTTTCGGTTTACTAATCATTTCAAATAATTATATTTTCAAATTAATAATTTGAACAGGTTTGTTATTATTATTGATATATCAAAGTTGGGTTTTAAAATTAGTATTTATTGGGCGTATTTTAGTGTTTCCATTCATTTACACACACACAATGTATATATATAGATATACAGTAACACATATATGTGCTTATCGGAAATGTCATTATTCTGAAATTCTCAGTGCTATACGATATAAATAAGCACATGCCTTATATTGATGTAGTGAATCTAAACAGAAATATTTGTACAGAAATATAAGAAATTATTCGTCCAGAAATACAAACTGAATATTTAGTTTAAATGACACAACATCTAATGACATTCTTAGCAAACATTTCTTTTCCATTTCTTCAACAAAGGATTTACAATTAATTATGAAGATAAGTATACTGAATTCAATACATTAAATTCGACAAATTTTCTCAAGATTTATCTAGAGAAGTTGAGAATCATGTTAGCGAACCAACGTTTGTGATTTGCTTCATGTTTATTTAATTGCTAATTAACGAAGCCAAAATGGAAGTGATATAACTTCGAAAGATGTTCGGGCTCAGGTAAAACCAAAAGCGTTAAATGCTTTATACTAGCGATCTAGGGAGATTTTGTAAGTTATAAATCTCTAAATCAGTTTTAAAAGCGATAAATGAGAAAATCACTTTGTTGTTCTCAGTTTCAGAAAAGTAGTAATTTGATACAGTTAGATGAAATATAATATACTTTCAACTAATATTAAACACTTTTAAAAAATTTAACCTTTTGGTGATTTAAAAATTTCCTTTGAATAAGTAGCTTTGCGTATAAGTTTACAATGCAAAATTAAAATTGCAGTCTTCAAGGTGTGTAATAACTTACCAGGAAATATGCTGGGTTGCGATAATTCGTATGTGTGGAAAAATATACTTCAATAGTTTGCCCAAGTATAAGTGAAAAATACTTGGGCAAAATTAAATTTATTAAAGATAATTAAAGTTAAGCAAAATGAATATTCTTAGTGTAAAAGGTTAAAGGCAACTTCAGGTTAGCATAGATTTGACAAATTAAGGTATTCAGTTGGTGGTTGCAAAAAAGAGAGGAGTCTGGAAATGACGTTTGCAGTTGCAAAGAAATGTTTTTAAGTTATGAATCACAAAATAATATTAGTTTCTAAAATTTGATCCATAATGTACATGACTTTCGGCTATGGAATTGTACGACATTAGTATTGTAGTTTTGTATGCCTATAACACTATTCAAATCCCAAAATTCTATATATATATATATATATATATATATAGAGAGAGAGAGAGATAGATATATAAATTCTTTAGAATAACTTCACTTAAACTCCATCGCATTCCTACAGCAGCATGTTTATCTAACAAAGCTACAAGACTGGGGAAAAGGTCCTTCGGATACTACCATATTTCTACAAATTAATTTTTCTTTTACATGACTACCATAAGATATTAAACTAAACTGAGAAATTACTTTACTAGAAAAACGAAAATGCCAAATAAGTTTAAATACTTTAAAAATGAGCATTTATTGCAAAGGTATTTGATTATACATCCCTGGCCCCCATACATCTTTTTTTACTTATTTGGTGCTCCGCCCTTAAGCAATACACGGAAAGGGAGGGATGCCCCGTGGAGGTGTTTTAAAGGGAAACTGGCTCGCATCCACGTTACACACGGGGAAAATCACGAAAAGGCACATGCAGTCAGCCCGTTCGCCGGGACTGGAACTTCGGACGGAACTAGCAGTGCTCAGACGTTTTTACAGCTCGGCCGCTGGTTGG
Source organism: Stegodyphus mimosarum (assembly GCA_000611955.2). Lineage (NCBI taxonomy): Eukaryota > Metazoa > Arthropoda > Arachnida > Araneae > Eresidae > Stegodyphus > Stegodyphus mimosarum. The sequence goes on from KK116783.1 coordinate 829,294, forward strand.
CACCCCATGCATCTTTGATGCGTGAGATTGGAACATGAAAAAAGTACAAAATGATAAAACAGTAATTAAATCTCATTACAATAACAATAACTACGTCAAAACTGGGAAATGGAATAACAATGACTACATCAAGCATTAATAATAATAATAATAATAAATTTGTCTCTGGATGCCAACTGCATCAACCCTCTAGCCTACCAATATAGACTGTATAGATTTTCTTCCTTCAGTGAGGAACATTTTAGAAAATGACCTCTGTCAGTCTCAAAATTTTGTTTCCACAAAGTACACAAGAGACTTCGTGTTAGCGAGACAATCCTGTCCGGTCTCCAAACAAAAAGCCGCAACTGCGATGGATCTAGGAGAGTCTGGAATATTACAAATCGAAATCTTTAACTTCTTATTCTTAAATTATTCAAGTAATTTAACAACAAAATTTTTCCTTCAGGGTATTTTTTACTATTATTTTCATTGATGTAAATGACACTCTTCTATTATTTTATTGCAAAGTTTTTTGCTAGTTTTATCAGCTCATTTATTCCCAGTAATTCGAACGTCAGCCGGGGTCCACTGTAAGAAAATAGTCATTACTTTTGAGACTAGAACATAAACAGTTCTTCCCCAAGTATTTAAATCAGTATTTAAACAAGATTAATTAATTTTGAGTCTGTCACATTATGTGCAAAAATCGCTTGAATGGCTGATAGGGAATCTGAAGAAATAACAGTATTTTTGAGATGGATTGTTCTAACAATTATTTATTCAGTTGCAACTCTAATTTCCTCCAGTTTTCCATGAAATTGATTGTTCCGAAATGGACCAAGGGAAGAATAGAAAGCAAAAAGCTCTGAACACACACTAGCTCCATCTTTCTCGAGCTGATATGAACAATAACAGAACATAAGTTTGGGGAAAATCAGAGCATAGAACATAAGCTTCTGCAATCGAAAACTCAAACAAAGGGTATTTTCTCAAATAAATACACATTCAATAATGCTTAATGGCAATGAAGAGCAAAGAAATTAAGATAGTATTATTTAAAATTAATAAGTAATATCTTCAGTTAATTATTGATTAACAAACGCAGTGCATTTTAATAACCACAGAAGGAAAAAGCTAGAATTTTGTCAATTTTCGGAAATTAAAGCTGTATTTTTGAAATAGTTTTTTACTTCCTTGTACAAAATAAAACAGGAAGTATTATAATAGCGAAAAATTTCGAGTACCACATTACAACGAAAATATCTATTTTCACTGCTATCGAATGCAATTTAAGAATGTTTTTGAGTGACATCCATACGTAAGGACAGAACAAAGGACTCTTTTTACCCCCCAAAAATTAGAAAACTGATTTTAAATGGATTCTGAAGAGATTTTTTCCTGGCGTCTGTGCATATGTACTAACGTTTGTATGCATGTATGCATCTCGCATTAACCCAAAAACGAGTAGCCTCAGAGCGTTGAAATTTTGTATATAAGGCTAATAAAGTTTTTATTGAGTTTTATTGAAATCTTAAAATCTTATAGAAATCAAAAACTCATCTTTTTATTCTTTTACAAAATTACTTTTTTATTATTTACTTTTTTATCTTTTACAAAAACAAAACGGATTCCTTATCCGTAACGCTGAACTACTAATTTTTTACATAAGTCCAAATATATTATATAAAAAAATCGCCTGTTTTCTTTTCTCTTCACCAGAGTGCTGCCAACGTTTTCTGAATCTTACACGTCTTTCCTTGGGAAGCGTATAGGTCTCCTTAGAGACCATACGCACAGTCAAAATCTAAGTTCCTTGTAAGATCATATCAGTTTCACTGTACCTGTTTCGCTGTACGTGTTTCAACGTATCTGTTCCATTGTATCCGTTTCATTGTACATGTTTCAATATACCTGTTTTCATTGTATCCCTGCACACACTCACAAAGTCCTACCCTAAATGTGCCATTCAATTGAAGTGTACAAAATCACATATGCAATCACATATCACATTTCTACATACACAGTATTATATATGATATATGATAATATAACGATATATGATAATATAACAAAATTCTTAATTTTATATAACAACATTTACATAAAAATACACAATACTATGTTAATTGTTCATATATATGCAATAATTTTTTCTAATACAATAATACCATCCATAATATATGCATGTTTCCATAAAAGTTACAGACATTATATTAGCCCAATTTATTCTGTATACCACGCTACCCAGTCGCTGATTCATAAGGTAATCTGGATACAGCGTCTGCGTTTCCGTGCTGTCGTCCCTTTCGGTAAGAAATCTTTACGTTGTACGTTTGTAAGGCCAACGCCCAACGCACGAGCTTGGCTCCGTGGGGCTGAGATTGCTCCACGGAGGATTATTATGCTTCAGTTGATTATGGTCGGATACGACCTGGACTTCTGCTCCAAAAATCCGTGTATCAAACTTCTGAAGAGCTGCCAAAACACTATAGGCTTCTCTCTCAATTGTAGACCATCTGGTCTGACAAGGTGTTAGTTTCTGCTGAAAAATGCTATTGGGTGTTCTTTCCCATAATCATCTGCTTGAGACAGACAGGCAACAATAGATGTTGCTGACGCGTCAGTATATAATTGAAATAGTTTACTTAGTACAGTGGTAAACAGTGATGGGATATCGGAAAGCTTTTGCTGTAGTTTCTAAAAAACTGTTTCTTCTTTATTGCCCCATGGGATGTTAGAGTGTACTCGTTTCCTTGTCAAATTTGTCAAGGATAACACTAAAGTGGAAAAATCTGGAATGTAATCACGATAGTAGCTGGCAAGTCCTAAAATGCCGCGTACTTCCTTTTTTGTAATCGATTTAAGCATTTACTTTACAGACTCAACTTTTTCTCGATCCGGTGAATGTTTCCCAGAACCTATAATATGGCCAAGAAATTTCACTTCCGTTTTCCCAAAATCACATTTTCTAAATTTACAGTAAGACCTACTCTTCGTAAGTTTTTAAGTACCTCTTTTACCTGTTTTAAATGCTCCTTCCAGTCTTCGGAAAAAATTGCCAAATCGTCGATATATGAACGACAGTATCTTTTATATGAGCTTAAAACTTTGTTAATCACTTTTTGAAAATGTGCTTTCTGCATTCTTCATTCCGAATAGTAATGCTTTCCATTGATATGGCCTGAGTGCTTCACAAATGCTGTAAAAGGCTTGTCTTCTTCTTTCATCGGGATCTGCCAATTTCCCTTCGTCAAGTCTAACACGGTGATGTATTGTGCTTTCCCAATCTTGTAGAGCAAATCCGTCGCATGTTTCATTGGATATGCGTCTGGAACAATAAATTTATTTAACAATCTAAAATCAATTTGTGACACTGTTGCTCATCCAATCGTTTATGACAATTTTGAATATACTTTGTAATATCTTCTTGTGTCCTTTCATTTTGGTCAGTGGGAGCATAGTGTATATTTCCAAAGTCATTATCCTGTTCAAAGATTAGTCCTACCTGTTGCATTCTTGAACCATAAGGACGTAATTTATTCACGTGAAACTCCCTCGTACTTCCATTTTCCAATCGAAGTAAAGCAGAAGGTGGTCTTTTTAGCTTTATGATGGTGGCTAGTCCTTGCCAGGTATTTAGCAATTTTTGCGATGATGATGGAACCAAGACTAACACTTGATCTCCTACTTCGAATGTTTTTTCACGTGACCACATAACATACCTACGAGCGTAATCACTCTGTTTCTTATTTGCGTTATCATATGCTATAGCGTGAGAACTTCGTAATTTATCTTGTAAATCATCTAAATAGGATTCGACTGTACGAGAAGCTGTGGTTGACACATCTCTCTTACCAGTCCAAAAGTCCTTAATCCATGTTAAAGGCCCTCTTGGAAGATGACCATATACCATTTGGTATGGAGAAATACCAGTGGTGCTGTGAGGAACTTCATGGTACGCGAATAACAAATACGGAAGATGCAAATCCCAATCACGATAATGGTCTTGAATGTTTTTATTCAACATTTCTTTCAGTGTCCTATTCCGTCGTTCTACTGCACCCATACTTTCTGGATTACCTGGCGTAGAAAATCTCGGAGCTATCTCCAAAACATCTAAAAAGGCCTTCGTTAGCTGCGAAGTAAAATTAGTTCCTTGGTCTGTGCAGGTTATTTTGGGAAACCCTGTTTGGGTAAAAATTTTCATGAGAACATCACAAGTCGTTTTTGTTTGTATGTTTCGCACCGGCACGGCTTCTGCCACCGTGTATACAAATCTACGGCACAAATAATAAATTTGTGCCCTCTACGCGATGGTGGTTCTAGTGGACGAATGCAGTCTATACTCCATATTTCAAGTGGGTTCTCAGGTCTTAGAACTGGTTGAATAGGAATTCTATCTCTGTAGGTAACCGTTCTTCCTAGCTGACACTGTCTGCAGCTCTCACAGAATTGTTTTACATCACTTTTAATCATTGACCAGTAAAACGAATATTTGATACGTTGTTTGGTCTTCTGTTCACCTAAGTGGCCCGCTAATGGAATATCACGTCCTACTTTCAAAACGTATTCTCGTTTACATAAGGGTAACACTACTTGTTTCACTCTTTCTCCATAAATCACTTCAGAATGCAATAGCTGTTTGCCCCCTAAAATATACGAGTTTTGATTTTTCTCGGCTAAACACCAAAGAGTTTTCAATGATTTATCTTCCCATTGCAACTTTATAAACGATTTCCTGCTTCAGAGTAAATCTCACACCTCACTTCTTGAAGTGTTATCTCGCACGACTTCCATGGTTTCCCTTAAATTTATATTTTCAGAAAATGCTTGATACACGGTGCTACATATCAACATATCACTCACTAATTTTTTAGACACTGCGCAATTTATCGGTACCTCGTCATGATAGCCATCATTGATTTTCATAGGAATCACTCTTAACGTTGCAGTTTCAGCTTTCCCAAATGAATAATTGATTTTAATTTTCCCTATGCATCGTCACAGTCGTCAGGAATCAAGTCACTCCGAATCACAGATATTTGAGTCGACTACTCCTTGAAAGCTTATCTTTCCACACTTTATTTCTACTCTCGTTATCGAATTCGATAACATTCGTTTCAGTCAAAAATAACATTGGAACAGTAATACGGGCAGAAAATAACCCAACATAATTTTATTTACTCGTTGTTGTAGTTTGTACCAATCCTCCTGGTGACTTTTCTACCTTAGATTTAGTATATTTTTCCTTATGGAACGGAGAAGCTCTTGCAAAGTGCATTTCTTCACCACAGACAAAGCATTTAGGTTTTGAAATGAATTTCGGTTTTGTATTAACTGATATGTCTCTTCGAATTTGTGATTTTTGTGTATTATATGTATTATCATTCCGATGTTAAGGATGTTGCTGATTTGGCTTTTGCTGTTTCAGATTTGAAGGGTCTACGATACTTTGATTGAATCCACAATCTTCCTTTTCCGAAGGTTTACTGGCCCAGTTGCCCTGTCGGATATTCTCCTTTAATTTAATACAAGAAGCATATCTCCTATCATTCTCTCTCATATTCTCGTATTCATCTAACGGATGGGTTAAATCGGATGGGACTACGATTTTAGCCCAATCGTGTATAAAATGACGTTTTACTTCACTCGATACTCTGACTTTTATTTGATCAGATATCGTAAGGTTCTACAATTGTTCAAAGGTCGTAATTTCTAAACCTCTAATCCATTCTTCGAAATAGCTCTCTATTTCAAATGAAAAGTCCTTACACGATTTCTGATGATGAAAAAATTCTTGACGAAATTTTTCAGGACTTAACTTAAATCTTTTAAGGAGAACAGCTTTATCGACAGGTTGACGTGCTATTAATTGTGCTATTTCATAAGGCAATAAGCTTAAGAGATGTGAAACCCAATCTATTTCTTTTAAGTGAGCTCTGCTAGCCTGCCTTTCAATTAAAGCTAAATAAAGCTTATGCGTCCCTCTTTTGCATCGAGTTTTTGCATTAACTTCCGAACCTCATAAAGCGATCTCATGTTCTCAACAAACTGAACGAAATTGACGTTGCTTCTGCACTCTTACTAGCTGTTTCTATCCGTAATTTCCCAAGTTCGAAATCCATTTTTTCTTTTTCAATTCTTTCGTTTTTAATAGTGTTTAATAATTACATTACAAAATTCTCTTCATACTCCTATAATTATCCTCTTTAAATCTACCACTTTATATTCCGGAAGTACCTTCTCCCCAAGTTCCTTACCTAAGATTTTTAAATCTTCCTTTTTAGCTTTACCCAGGAAAGCCGTTCTTAACACTTAAAACGAGTTTCTTACTAATATACCAAAATTATAATCGCTGACTGAAAGTAAAGCGTGTGTAGCGTTTTACCAACTAATAATAAAACACAATCAGATACTAAAATACATTTAAAAGTGTTTTAACTTTGACTTTTCTTATCTACTGTCTTAAAAAATGGTATCCTTTACAATGTTGCTATCTTTACAAACCTTTTAGTTAATATCTCAATTTTATCATGACAATATTTCATTTATAAAGCAGTCTTAATAATAATACTATAATCTTCAATAATTCTAGATAATAAATGGCAAACTTAAGCAATATTTCAAACTATCCAATACTTTTCTAAAATATCTGTTTTCACATTTATTTATTATTTATCCACACAAATCGAAAATAATTCGTATATTTTATTTAACACGAAAACAATTTAAAGCATTCTCAGAGGTAATAAGAATAACTAGATTATTTTCATTAATTTCAGAAGTAATCAGAAGAATACCTATAATTTATCACAATTTTAATGAATACAAATGGCTAACTTTAAGAATATTTCAAGCCATTCATTTAGAACATTCGCAATGCTAATACTTGCAACTTATTACAATTCTAAATTAGTAAATTAAAATGGCAAACCTTAACAATATTTCAAATTAACTAAAATTTTGCTGAAAATATCAATTTTTACAACATTTGATATAATTTGCAATTATATTTACTTGTATTACATAAACAAAAAGTAAATATATTTTATTTAGAATCTAAACCAGAATTAACAAATGGCACGATAATTGAAATTACCGTGTGCAGGAATACTAAGAATTTTATTTCTCACTTCTCGGATTTCCGCAGAGATCTAATGATTCCTTAATCCTACCAAGGCTGCGTCAATAAAGTTTTCATTAAGTTTTATTGAAATTTTACAATCTGATAAAAATCAAAAACTCATCTTTTATTTTTACAAAAGCAAAGCGGATTCCTTATACCTAAGGCTGAGCTACTCATTTTTTACATAAATTCAAATACATTATATAAAAAAAGTCGTCTGTTTTCTTTTTTCTTCATTAAAGTGCTGCCAACATTTTTTGAACCTTACAAGGTTGCTATAACATGCAGATGCGCACCTCGCATTTTGGTTGCAATCGGCCGCACCAAAAGCCTATATCCACTCTGTTACTCAGCTCAGTAAGTTCAGTTTCTTTATTTTTATAAATTTGTAAATTATGCATTTTTTGCTTTAAAATTGATTGAATTACGTTGTTCTTATCTTTCGATTTAATTCGATTCGGTTAAGGTTTTTATTTAGTTAACCTGCATGCAATAATTGTGGAATTATCAACAATTTGAAAATTTTTTTAAGGGCGGCTAGGCCTAATTCTTGGTTATGATTGCGGCTTTACATTTGAAATTTAGCACAATAGTGGAGTTGTTGCCAATCTAGAGAAACTAAGCTTCGCAACAACAAAGTAACGCCTTCTTTCATTATTGTGAATTAAATTATGCTTGATTCATTCTGGAATTATCATTTAAGTTATTAGCTGGTTTTTGCGTTTAAATTGTAATTTTAATTTTAAAAATTGTTTTTTTAATTGTTTTAAATGTACTTGGTGTTTTATATTTTTCTATATTTTTCAATTTTTAATGAAAATATTTTGAAATGTTATGTATTTTCGACTTACCACGAAGTGAGAACTGAATTAATTAGTAGCGCATGCGCATTAGGTAAGTGGCGCTGAGTCGTCTGTGAAGAACTGTTTCTTTTTGATTTGTTTAATTTCTTTGTACGTGGTTTTAGATTTATTATAGTATTTGAATAGATCTTGTGATAATTCTTCAGATGCTATAATTTTTGCGCCTCTGAGTTATAATAAAATGATTAAGATGTAATGCTGTTAAGTGAATTAGCGTCGAAATGTGGCTATGGTAAATAAATATAGTGAATTTTAAAGAGTGCATTTATTCTATTGTGGTTTATGCGCTATCGACGAAGTAGATTTAATTCAAAATTCGCTTACAGTTAATTCAATATGTTTAAATGAAACGCAGGAAAGTTGCGTATAATTTAATATTCCGTACAAAGAAGTAATGTGGTGTACACATCAGATTTTGTTTTCTAATTATAACAGTATATTTAGTCACAAAGTTCAAAGGTTAACATGAATTGGCACAATAGGTTCTTTTAAGCATATAAAAGAAAGTGTCGTATGAAAGCAAAATTTCTTCATTGAGTAATATCATTTGTGCATCGTTTACTTACTGAATAATTCTTATCAAAGTTGCTGAAGAAAGACCTATACTTTGGTAAAATAATTCAGACAAATGTAACATTCAATAGAGGAACCAGTTTTAGAAATAAGCCATTTTCTCATTGTTTAAATTTAATCCAATCTGATAAAACGTATTAACTGTCACGTTCCTATACAATTTTCATTTAAATGTAATGAAATTAGTTAAATTTCACATAAGCTGAGTTTAATTTAATGAAATTTGTGTGAATGGGTAAATAATTATAACATACAAATTATTAAGGACTGAGTTAAATTAATATAAAAATCAATTTTATTAAATCATGAAAGAAGAAAGTTAGCAATTTCCATTCATGTGCGTGCATATTTGGTTAGAAACCGAACAGCTAGAAATTTATATGGTCATTTAATTCATAATTATGACTTGAATGAAAGTTAATCGGCCTATTCTAAAAATTGTTTCCAACCAATAAAACACGATCGGGATAAATTATAGTAAAAGGGAAAACGAAGTTAGCTAGGACATCGATGGAAAAACCATCAATTTAAGTTCATAAATCAAAATGAAACTGATTAAACTATGTCGCGAAATCGGTAATTGGTTTTAGGAGTTGAAGGGAAAGATTTCAATAGTGCTATTCAAACCTTAGAATAAAGATACTAAATATTCGATAATTCCTTGAACCTTAGTTATGTATTTTTTTCATTATTTCTAGGAACGTAATAAAGAATTGACCGTTGATTCAATTCAAATTTAATTATATTAAAATGTCTTTTCTTAAAGCTATTAATTATAATACAGGCAAGCAAGAAATGCAGAATAAGTGACTCAAGTTATTCATAGAAAATGTCCGCTCAGTCAGCTTGTTCGCTGGAATTCAAATCCAGGTTGGCTTACCTGTTTACATTAGCTTTATCCATTCGACTCCTTGTCAACACAATATAAATGTTCCGATGCTGAATAGCACTATAGGAAATACATTCTCCTTCACGGAATATTATATATATTATGTTTCAGGCATAAAAGCATAATCATGGAATAAATTACATAAAAATAAAAATTTATTCTTTTTTTGAGTATATAACTAATTGTTTTTCAATAGATTTAAGTAGCATAATGTACCTAATAATGGATTTAATGTACAAAAGTACTAATAAAATACTTTGAAGAAGATCTTAGCTGGATACGGTCATTTGAAGATTCAGTTTCAACCGTTCGGCCGCAAGTCGAATTTATATTAGCCCTTGGTTTTAATAGATGTCATGTTTTAATGAATAAAATTATTTCCTACCCAATATGTATTTCAAAACATATCTTTGGGTGACAAGGAATTATCGTTAAACTTAAGTTTGAACATACTGGTTACCTTTTGGAGAAAAAACAAGAGACATGATCACTATAAGTATAATATTTATTTAATGCTCTTCATCTCATTTTAAAGCGAAAATCTTTGAAGATAATTGAGAACTTTGTTCAGGTAATATTTATTTAAGATGGCTGAGAGTTTTATGCAATAAATTTAAGACGGTTTGTAGAAGGAACTGGGAAACATTTCTTATACTAAGTATTAAGGAAAGGTTAAAAGGAGTTGGCAACAATTTTAGCAAACAAATTTAATTTCTACATTAAGGTAATATTTCTTATGCTGACTGAATATCTGATGAAACCATGAAAGGAATGGATTTATTTTCCTAACATAATTGGAATTTTAATTCGGGACTGTTTTACCTGGACCTTTTGTGATTATCAGTATTCATCAAACTGCATTGTATATTAGATATTATGCAACAATTAGAGGTTTGATTTTTAATGATATTCTTTTATTTACCTGGAATACGCCTGTTTGATAATCTAAATTTATATACACAGCTCCTCTGTGACAATCTCTGTATTAGGAAGTAAGCACTTTTATGCTTTACACGCTTGTGGCACAATGGTTAACACAATGAGCCGATTGGTCTTAGATTCTCCATTCGATTCTTGGCAAGGAACCAATTTGCTTTAAAAAATCTCTTTCCTAAACACGTAATTTAGAAAGTCCTCCATGAAAGCATCCTTCAGCAGATAGCTCTAGTGTGCTTTTTGTAATCACCTAAACCCGTGATATTTCTGCTATATGTCTTTTGCCGGCTCAAGGTGTTTGCAAGGAATCTTTGTATTTTTCTAGGCGTTCTCTAGGCGTACTCTTGTAGTTTCAGTTTTAATTGCATCCAACTAGAAAAGAAAATTCCAGCGACAGCATGTTTAAAAAAAATATTTCCTCCTTCGAAAACGTGAAATTTGTAAAGTAGCACTCGAATTAAACTAGAAAATGTAATAGTTCATCACAGTATGAATTTTAGATCCTTCTTCTTCCGAATTCCGTTTAGGTGAGGGAGAATGCAAGGAATAATCTCATATCTCCTTGCAATCTCTCGTGATATAAATTCTTATCCTATTCAGCTAGTAAGGGAAAGACCCGTGGTTCGAATATCGCTGCGAACACAGTGTTGTGGTACATAATAACTCATCATCCTTTGGACGCGCTATTTTAAACGGACAGAACGTAAATAATTATTGCATTCCCTAATAAGTACTCTCGTGATATAAGAGGATAACGCATCTAAGAGCAGATGGAGGCTTCGTGGCATCTATGCAGTTGATTTTTCATAATTTTTGCTCAGACAGTCTTAATAGGTTTTTACGAGCAAGGTAATGAAATGTTCTGAATACGGTCTGAACCTTGAGGTTAAACATCTTTCCTTTAAACATAAAAGCTGAATTATAATTAATAAATTACTTTAATATATTTTGAAATGCTAAGCTGCGTTCATAAGACGGATATGGTCAGCAAAAGTGAACTGAAAAAAAAAAAGTATCGTCTCATGTTCTGGCCAGTTGGTTCATCCGCATTATTTCTGTTCACCTTTCTAGATGAATTCACGTAATGATTTGTATAACTTGTATAAACGATAAACAATTGTTCTTCCTCAATTCAAAAGGGTTCAAACAACGTTCCTGGTGACCCAGTAACCGGCTTTTAAATGCGCTTAAGAAAAAACGGATAGTTTCATATCGATTTTGGCAACATACTCGCAGACAGACCTTTGGCTCCCGCCGTCTACCGAGCTTCTCAATAATAATGAAGATTAACGTGCGTGACGGGCTTTTCTGTTATTCCACGGAAAGGGTGTGCAGAAGTATCGACTAGACCTGGAGATCGTGAGTCAGAGCAATCAGCATTCGAGTCATTCGTTCAATGACTGGTCTGCTGCGACAGCTGTCGTTCGTCCAATAGGCTTTTATCGGTCTGTAAGGAATGAGCTCCAGGAACATTATACTAGATCCATTATAACTTTTTTAAAAAAGTATCTATAAGAAAACAACATGATAATTTCATAAGCAAGTTAAGAATATAAAAGGCTATAATGGGATGTTAGTGAAATCATCTATTCGGATAACAGACGATGTACTTTTCACTGTAAAGTTTAGTTCGAGCTTGGTAATTATAATATATCAATAATATGACATTCTGCTCAGTGGAATAAGTATGTGTAACTGCATTTTTAAACACGTTAAAATAAGATATTGTAATCTAATTTTAACCGTTAAGAGATTAAAAATATAAAACTAAACATATGTTAATTTCGACGATGGAAATTCGCTTTTTTATATTTTTACTTTTTTAGTCCAAAAAGGACATTAGTCCCGAATGGTGTATTAGTCACAAATACGCAATTTGAATTGTATCACTATAAACGGCGATCACCTTTTCAAACTGTTGCCAACAAATATTATCATCTTGCGATACAGTTAAAGAAATTAAATAATAAAGAATCAGCATAAATGTATGCATGTCTCTGGCATTGGGAAAACAACAGTACCTAGAACCATCAAAATTTGATTAACTTAGTCCTCCACTCGAACATGAGCAACTGGAAACCCGAATTTTTAATTCCGAAATTTTTTAGCCCAAAGGGCGTTAGCTCAGAAGGCCTAATAATTTCGTTTTGGCATTTTGCGTTGGTTCTCTACAAAAGTCTGAATCACTTTTCAAATTGTTGCCACCAAATACTAAAGCCCTGTATTATATTTAAAGAAAATGAATAATGAAGAATATGCATGATTGAATGCCTGTTTATCGCATTTTGCAAAAATGGTACCTAAAACAATCTGGTTTTAAATAACATAGTCCTCCACCGAACATGGACACCTGGATGCCCGAATTTCGAGTTTTCTGTTTTATTATCTGTTTCATATTTTGTGGAACTTTAATAATGAATTTTTGATTAAGAAGTTCAACGATTTCAAAGCGAGCACTGGCACGACTGTACGAAAAACAACGTTTTTTGCCTCCAGCACACGAAACTGTCTATCGGAAGCACCAAAACTATGCTGTTTTTAAATATTTTTGTCATTTTGCTGTTGAATCGAATTTTATGTGGCGTAAGCGCCAAGAACGTGATATTTAATAAATGAAGTAAACACACAAAGCTTTATTAATAGAAAGCCAAAAAAATTTAAAGTCATCTTAGTAAAAAAGCTGAACATCGATATGATGAACTGAGAAAAGATTGGAAAAAACAGAAAAATGTATGCCAACGCTTAACGCTGCAAAGGGAAATTTTAAAAGTTGTGGTATGTTGCTTTTAAAGTTTTTGTAATTTTACTCTTGAATTGCATGTGGCGTGTGGCGTAAGTGCGAAGTAAATGATGCTTACTAATTAAGCTAAAAAGACAAAAAAAAAAGGGTCAGTAGGCGCAACCGTAGACTGGAAAATTGCGAGCTCAGAGAGAGTGTAAAAAATGGGCGACCGTTAAAATCTGAAACCTTCTAGATTTTTTTTTAAAATTTATTTTTCTATTACTTAAGTTTTTTATAATTTTTCCCCATTTGCAGTGCTTTTGTACGTTTGTTTATTTATTTTGTTAGTCCTATAGCTTACTTGTGTAAGCCTCGTGATATACTTAACATGAGGAGTTATAATTAGAGTTAACCAAAGGAAAAAAAAAACCTCTGTTGGAAACTTTCACTAATATTTCGTAAAGTAAATTGAAATTCCACACTTTTTTATTGAAATTTAAATTAAATTCCGTCAAAAAGGAAAATCACACAAAACAAAATTATTTATGCAATTATTTTCATTATGCAGACATTTTTTTCTTTGGTGATTCATGCACTTGTTTGTATCTCTAATAACATCGATAAATCTAATGTTTCTCTACAGAATTCGAATTATTTAGTATTATTTATTAGTTAGTTATTTGTATAGAGCAAAGCTCACAAGAGCTATCTTCCTAAAGCGGGAACCTTTGGTGGTGGACTTTCTAAGAGAAACTAACTCGTATTCACCTCAAATTTCCCAAAGAGATGGTATAAGGAGTTATCAGATTAGTTTATACGTACTCTTGTGGTATAAGTGATTAGCATTTCAAGTTGGGAATCGAAAGATCAATGATTCGCGAGAACGGCGTAGTTGATTTCCTACAGTTTCAAGCGCCATAAAACCTAAAAAATTCTACAGTGTTACGCGAACAAAAATGTGGTCGACGAATACTTTCATTACAAAAATTGAATTTCTTAGATATTGTACTTCTCTCTTGCTGCTCTTTGAGTGAGAGAAAATGTAAGGAATTGTGAACGTACCATCTACCCTGAGTGCCTTTTTTGTTTAAGTCGTTAGCACGTCCGACTGGCAAATAAAAGATCGGTAGTTCGAATCTCGCTGAGAACACAGTTTTTTGTTTAATTTCTCGGCATTGCAAACCTAATAATCTCTACAATGTTAATTCTTAAACGATTGAAATAAAAGTGCTAAAAGGGCCTTATTAGTTAGATATAAGATGTCTATATGTTTTTTAGATGTTTTATACGGAGAAAAATGTTTATATGATGGTCTCAAAGTGATGAACAAGCTTTATTAAAAATGTTAATCAAGAAAGTTGTTAAATACCTTAATGCCATATTTCGCAGTAAAAAATAAATATAAACATTTTCTTTTAACATAAATATAAAAATACATATGGTAAATCATCCTTAATACCTGCTTACATATTCTGGTACACAACGTTCTCTAGTGTACGTCTTTGTCTGTTCTGCCATACCATCTAGGCCCTTCAAAATTGATTTTGTCCCCGCCCCCCAAAGTGTAAAAGTGCAAGCTTCTATATTCTTCGAGTATCGGTGACGTCATTAGGGCTGTTTTACATATTTTTGGCCCTATTTGACTTTTCTGCACTAACCTCTGGACAAGACAATAATAACAATACATTTTTTAAAACGTAGGGTTACTTGTAAAAAACAGACATGGTTTCCAAAAGGAGAAAACATATTTTATTCTCTTGTAGAGACATTAGGTATTTTTTGAAAGCAGGAGAGATGAAAAATGAGCAATACCCTCGCTGGGACTCGAACTTCGGACCTTTCGAATACGCGTCGAGTGTGCTGACCATTACACCACAAAGGCAAGCTAAGAAGGCGGGAAAAATATCCTATAATGTCATACTAGCAAAAACAAAGGCATGTTGAAGAACTTAGGTAATTTAAATCTATCTGTATTTCCTCATAATTTCTTCAAAAAATAATTTTCCTTAAACTAGTTTGAGTTTCTAAAGTTTTCTTTCTAAATAACTTAAATACACAAATTTTAAGTTTTTATTCGTAACTAGATTTTACTTCTCAAACAGCAACTTTTATTAGCATCAGAGGCGCCGTTAGTTTCATCATCACTTTTCTGCCCGTGCCAGTTCTTTATGTTGCCACTAAATGTTATCGCAGTGTATTATTTTTAAAGAAATATTATAGCGAATATAAAAAACAAAAAATGTATGACTACCCATAAAACTCTGTCCCAGATTCTAAAAATGTGCTGTTTTTAAATATTTTTTGACTACTGTTAAATTTTATGTGGTGTAAGTCTGAGGAAAGAGATATTTAGCTAAAAAGAAGTTGTGTAGAAGTCACACTGATGTGATGAACTGAGAAAAGACTCATAAAAAATTGAAAAATTTACTACTCTTTTACGAATTATAAATAAATACTGTTTTCAAAGAGATTTGCAATTTTACTGTTGAAATCAACTGAAAAAGACAACAATTTACATTAGCAGAAGTGGGTTCAAAGCGTATTAGTAACGTGCGAACTCAACTGGGAGCATGTGAAACCTTAACAAACTTCTAACGTTAAAATCTAAATCTTTTCAGATTCTCTTTCTTTTCTTCAAGTACGTAATCGAAATAGGATATTTTCTGTTTGTTTGTTTGTATTATGTTAACAGTTCTATTATTTCGTTCTTCGAAAACAATAATTTATTTACATAAGGAGAATGTTTTCTTATTCATTCATTAATCCACTTCTAGTTTATATGTATTTCCTTATTTCGGAGAACAAATGAGAACAATGAGTATTCGGAAAATAATGCAATCAAGGCTGAGTTAGTATAGTATTTCATTAGTTACTGTAACAAAATGCGTACCAAAGGAAGTTAATGTTTTTTCTTGTTAGATAACTTGAACTGGTTTTTATTAAAGGCGGCTTTTAAGGGACAAATCTCTGTCATAAAACTACGTTTTGTCGAATCTACTTGCATGCAATAGTACGCAGAAGGATTCATGTATGGTCTCATTAATAAATGGCGCGCGCTAACTGCTAATAAAGTATTGTATAATGGCCACGTTGAAAAGTGCTTCCTGAATCAGATATTAAATATAAACAAAATACTAAGAATTTCCAAAAACACTTGATTACGAGTATAGTGATTATAATTAGGTGTGGAATATAAACAAAGCATTAAGAATTTCCAAAAATAATTGATTACGGTTGTACGATTATAATCAGGCATCTATATATAAAGAAAGTCTGTATGTTTGTCCTCTGATAACTCAGTCACTGCTATAGTTATCGTAAACAAACGTTGTATTATTCTTTTCCGGGCTATGGAAAAGGTCAACGTCCACTTTTAATTTAGCTCATTAACTTTTTCGCCCTCATTTTTCCGAGAGGCAACAGTCTCGCAAGCTGAAGATGAAAATATGCTATACTTGGAGAAGCGTTACCAATGCTCGCTTTCAAATCGTAGAGTTTGTTAATAAAAAAAAATCTAAGTTTTACGATGAAATAAAAAGAGCATTCCAAACCTTAAATACATTATTCCCGATTTTAAAAATTGGCGGGAACCCATTTCATGTGTTCTCATCTTCGTACGACTTTAATCAGCCGAGATATTATTTAGAAACTCAGAAAACACTAATTTTGGCACTCATTTTTTCCGAGTGGCAACAGTTTTGCGCATTGGAGATAAAAGTGTTTTAGATCGATAAGTTGTTACTGCTAGCTTTGAAATCGTAACGTTTGTTAATGAAAAATTTGTATATTTCAAATAAACCTCAAATAAAGGTATTTTGAGGTTTTATGTGTTTTTTGCCTTATCGCGAAGTGAGTTTTGAATTAATTAAATGAGGAATATACCTAAATTCAAATGAATTCAATGAAATTCAAGGAAATATCTTTAAATGAAATGCAGCAAAAAAATGTGTAGAATTTAAAAGGCCGTGCAAAAAAGTCATGTGGTGTCTCCCTCAGATTTGTTTCTTATTTAGAACACTTCCCCAAAACAACCAAGAAATAAAGATTTGTCTAACTAAAACCTAGCACACCAGGCACAAGAGCAAGACCAAAAAAATTATCATTGGCTAATAAGGAGTAAAGTTTTTCCTTTGTAACACACAGAAACACAAAAGAAAGGCCAATTATCTCAAGAGGGAATTGAAACAAATTAAAAAATTTCTTTTATATTTAGCAAGAAAAATTGTATCCCACACTTGACTTTTGAGACATATAAAAATACTTATAAAAATGTATCGTACAAACACACGAAGTCGAATATTGTACAGAAGAAAAAGCTTCGAAGGTGATACTCCTTTGTACTACATTAATTATAATAATATAGTAGGTCTATGTAATGAGATCTATTAATCTTTATGCAAAAGTATGATAATTTAAAGTTATAAATTAATATACGTTATTAGAAGAAACATTACATAGAAATCCTCATCTTGTTAAATTAGTTAGATATTTCATAATATAACGATAATTTTTTTGTTTAATTTCTTTTATATACATTGTTTATTAGCTTTGAAGAAATGATTTATATATTGTAAAAGCTTTCCATTTCTAATTCCAAAACCTATGTTAACTTATCTTGCAATATTTCACTACCCCATCTTCCTTGTCACTTTTTCTATAATTTTTTTCTATAAATTGAATAAATTTTTCCTGAACAAACTTCTGACAATTCGCTCTGCGAAGGGAGAGATAATAACGATATCTTTTGGAAGAATTACAGGAAATGAGTCAAACATTTAACGGATTCCCGAAGGACCACATATCTACGGAACAATTTTGTGAAGAAATTCATTTGATATAACTCCGGAATCCAGTTTTTCAATAAATTTCTTCTACTCTATCTTCCTAAACAAAATTTGGATTCTGATTTATTTGAATAGCATAGCTGCTTGTAAAGAAACTGAAAATACTGATTTCAGATTTAAAAAAAATCGTTTGTCAAAGTATATTTTTGTTCGAATTTCACCCCAAAAAAGAGGCCGAGCTAAGGAACAGACAGCAACAAATGAAGCTTGATCAATGTGTTTCAATGGGCTTCATTTACTTAAAAATCTATTGCTAAATTTTGTTATTCCAGTGGGACTATTTTCCATCTTCAACATTTCCGTAAATCTTCTGCTTCTCTACATTTTTTACATATTTTTCTAAAGATAAGCTGTAATTATTACCTTGTTAATAGTCTTATTAGAGCTTTGCTGCAGCTGGTCTGTTTTAAAAACAAACCGAAATTCAGAAAAATTACCATTCTTCTTGCTTGGTGGGAGTTAAACAATTTTCTTCTCTTTTTTCCCGTTCTTCCTGTTCTGACTTACTTAAATTATGTGCCCAAAAATTTAGCCATATATTTCATAAGCTTTTCTCAAACAGTAATTCTTTTATTATTTGTACACGCAGTTTTATTTCCAAAATGACACACTTACTTTCTTTGTTTGTTTGCATTGTAATTTCTTTCTCAAAACCTTACAAAATTATCTGCGCCAAACCAGTGCAATTACAATATATTTTATAAAACTGGAATAAAAATAGAGTAAGATTTATGGTAAAAGCCAATATCTTTTAAAAACTGAAACAACTTATGATAAGGATGTTTTCATATGAAGTTTTCTAAACCAATGTAAAACAATCGAAATGTTCTAGGTAAAAATACTTAAAACTAAGGTATTCCAGTATATGACGAATTCTCAGAACTGCATTCCAGTTTACACAAAAGTGGATTCCTCTCTCTTATTAGAAGATGCTCATGAGTCAATCGACAGCGACGAATTCTCAAACGAGTTAAAAGTACTTCATTCCTTCTTTTTAGCATTGACGTCCAACACTCAGTAGTGGATTTAACACTTCTCAGCTTATTATTTGCTTGGTCATCCCAATGCATCTAACATTTATTGATAATTATACGTTTGATCAACTCTCTGATATCTCTGAGTGGGGTGTGAACGTTAGACATTGAAGTAGCAGCCTGAGCTGTAATATATTAGCTAGTTTATTCCCTTTTAAGCCAGGGTGGCTAGGGATCCAAGACTAGAGAATCTGATATACTTTAAATTTTAGAGTCTAATTAAGCTTCAGATATCCGGTAATAATGGGAAATGAACTATAAGTAGGATCTTTCACTGACGTTAAGGCACTCAAAGAAATGGTGTAGATAATGAAATGCCTACAACAGTGTTTCGAAAGGAAGTTTAAAGGCCTGGTAAACTGCAGTATGTTCAGAAGTGAAAACCGAGTAAGCTGGGTGTAATAGAAGCACAACAATTATTTTTGCCTCTAAATTACACCTACATGATCTTGGAAATTTCATCCATCTATACAGAGAGGGATATAATTTCTATATTTATGCCTATATTTCTATGTTTAAGGAACGATCTGCCTGCAAATGATATCACATAGTTAGAGTTATCCCAATGTTGGAACGTATCAAAAAGCGGAATTTTTCAAAAAAACTCATTTATCTATCACTTTCAACATTCACAAAGCAAAAGTAAAGCAAAGAAGCCATTTAAATTTTCCTTTACCTCCCAGTAAATAAAAACCTCCTGCAGTGCGACTAAATACTATAACAACTCTTTCTCATCGTAAATGCTATTCACAAACAGTTGGAAAATACTGAAACTCTCGCTTCCGCGCAGATTTTCCGAAAAACCCGCTCCCTGTTTCATGAGAAAATCTAAACATTGAAAAATATATACTACCTAAATATTTTAACATCTAAAGAAAAATCTAAAAATTTTAACTGCCAAAAAAATAAATATCCACATCTGTATTCACAACAATTTCAGTTAAATGAAAATCTTAATAATAATTAATTAAATTACATAAGCACAATTAAAATTTTTGACACAATAGCACTGAGATATTATATATCATACTTGGCCAAACTGCGGCTCGCGAGCAGCATGCGGCTTTCCGACATCTTAACTGCGGCTTACGAGCTACTTGCAATTCTTTGCCCTCTGAAATGCGACTTGATTTGAATAAATTCAGCTTAATTTTTTAAACAAGTTGAATTTAAAGTAGAAATTATGCAGTTCCACGTTTATTTATTAATCGCTAATTTAATTTCTGATAATATGTATGTAAAAATATGATAGATTTCAATCTGTCCACTACTGACTTATCATCAGAGCAACAAATACGCAAAATTACAAATAATTTTATTTCTGGTAATTACTCTCCCGCTTATGTTACTTTTTGAACAGGTAATGGTTTTGCGAATACGAACACTAATACGAAGTTAATCTAAAACGCAATGCTAATATTTTGATTTTATTATTTTCCCTAATATTTTTTCTCTGAAGTTAATTTTACCTCAGGCAGCATCTGCTTACATTCTTGTGTGATCCCATTGTTCACAACAGTTGAGATCCACCTGGAAGGTTTCCTTTCGTTGTAGGGTGCCACTTTTATTCCATCCTTGAGTAACTACTGAGGAAACCTGTTTCGCCTTGAAATCCATATAGAGCTCTTTTAATCTGTGGAAGAATTTCATAAGGATTTTATTTTTAGTGGAGTGGAACTTCAGCCTCGTTCTTGGTTAGGAGACTTGTCTCAATTTTCTGCCGAACTCCATCAAAATTAATCTCCTATCTCTAGCGAGTCATGCATTTTTTTGCAATTTCTTCACAGGTTTCGAGACCATTCACAATAATATGCTTAATGAACACGTTTCGCACATGAAACTCTGTCTTTCGTAATAATTTCTTGGTAATCCTAGGCAGAGGTTCTAATTTATTTCACCAGTGGTTGCGCAAACTAAAATATTTGGAGTCGTGAGAAGTATGAATGGTTTGACAGCGATTTAAATTTTAGTCAAAATGTTTAATTCCCATTTAATCCAAAATTGTTATTCGAGATAGAGATCTTTCACCGTCTTCATATCAATAACGTTGCATCAAGCAGTAAGGGATCGTCACACAAACGTCTGTTTTCTTCAAAGTTTCTGTCAAAATCAGCATATTGATATTGGTGAGATCTTTCAGCTTGTCATATTTTCTCGTATCTTTCGATTTCTTGTTTGATAACTTTCTTTCTTTCTACCTCGCACTAGGTTAGAGACATTTTGCTGCTCTAGGTTAGAGTCGCCGGTAAATACCGCACTAGGTTAGAAGCATTTTGCTGCCCTTAGTACTGCCGCTCTGCAGCTGCATCCGTTGTCCCGGCTCTGATGCCAGCATAGCATTACTATTCTTTTATTCTGCTGATATGTTTTGTTTTCCTGATTTTCTGTCATCATGTACGTCGGCCACGTCCCTCATGAAAGTTTTGTAGCCAAACGAAAAGTTGTACAATGATCCGCTACTTGATCACTACCGATTTCAGGTAATGTGAAATTTTGCTCCCGTAAACGTTTAAGATCTGATCTTTTATTTTCTAAAGTATCCTCTGCGTAAGGACTCCATTTAAATTCCATTTGAGATTTATTTTCTGTACACACGTTAGGTAACCCAATGGAAAATTGTACTATGTAACCGTTAGGCTGACAACAATTTATTTTAAACTTTCTTCTGAGTTATTCTACTTAGAAGTTCAAGACGAGACGTTAAGTCATTTGACCCCCTTTATGGGTCCGACAGTTAGAATATAATTGGTCCGTACACCTATTTGGCAAGAGCTTAGGAACTAAACTATTGTATACACGTCTACCGGGTTAATCGAAAATCTGTGGGTTTCCATAGAAACATGAAGTGTTACGCGTTCATGTTACATCTATATTTGAGAAATAAATTCATTATTGTTTCTCTCTGTAACATCAGTTTTGATTTGCTATGTATTTTAAAAACAGTTCAAAATTTAAGAGCTAGGTTGAAGAGTTCGTCTGGTAGACATATGCAATATGTAGTCGACGAAGCGTTTATATAGCCCGGCATGAACTACCAGAATTATTAGCAATAGGCTATGTATGTCCAGAATTATCGTATCTACTTAAGAAGTGGTTCGAAAATTTTCACTGATGAACATAAACTTCGTTGTTTATGTCCAAAATTATCAGGACAATTCCAGAGATAGTTTAATCATCAATGAAACATCAATAAAAGTAGTTATTCCAAAGTTTTTGGAAAAAATGTTGATTCAAAGATTCGAATGATGCCAGTATATTGTTCCTTATGTTTATTGTGTGGAGAAACAAAATTATTTTTTAAGCAAAAGCCTAAACAAGTTAATAGCTTATTTTTAAACAAATGTTCTTTCTCGAACAACAGTTTCTTTGCACTGTACGTTGACGTTAATAATTTAATTTATCCTTTCTAAAAGACTGCTCATGCGTTAAAAAAACACACCCATTCAATTTTCTTTTAAATAATTATTTGCAATTTACTCAAATGACATTTTTATGTAACTGCAGACCAATTAATATGCTTCCGATTCATTTTACTTCTACTAAAATAAAACAAAAATAATTATAAACGTAGAGGTATAAAGGTATTCAGAAGAAAATATTTGGTTTATCTACCTGAAGAAAAAAAGGTCAGTTGCCCAGTAGAAGAGTTGCAAATTTTTATTTTATTGGGACTTAACATTTTTGCACATAAAACAGTATATATAAGACGTATTTATTCGAATTTATATGTGATCATGCTAATTACATATTCATTAATTTATTTCGAAAGTTTCTTTATATTCAAAACCTGTCTCATTATTTTTGAAACGATATAAATTTGGACTTGTGAATCTCGAATGTTCATAAAATCTTATCATGCGGCTCCCATCGTGCTGAAGTTTGGCCATCCTTGTATATATCATAACGGTCTATCCAAGAATCTAGAGGGAAGAGAAATCCTTTAAATTTCGTGGATAAGATACTGAAACGAAACACCTGGATTCTTCACGGCCTACAGAATGCATAATAAAATCGTTTCGTAAGAAAGAAATTCAAGTTATATTATTGTTTTATCTCAAGGGACCCTAATGAAAAACTTCTGTATCACGAGTCAAAGAAATCGATCTTCTGTCAAAAAGAAGGAAGCCAAGGCTATTTACTGATTTATGTAGTCATTAAACTTCTATTTTTGTTTTAAATTTGCCACCTTGTCCGTCTTATGTTTTTTTATTTATTAAAATGGTTCAATTTAAAATGTTCTAAAACAATGCAGGTGTTTCTAAAACAAACTATGTTTTTGATATTTATAAAATATACGTGTGCTTGATTCATAGCGTACAATGCTTTATCTTTTATAACAAACCTCTCAGTTCCAGTGCTGTTTATGAGAATAATAATGAAATTATTAAATATTTTTTTAAACGTCTTTTAAATCAATATCTAGAGCTAGCTTATAAAGAATTACTACTTTTTCTCATGCATCCTGATGTAAGTAGTCAACACATTTAGATAGCGGTTGAAATTCCGTGGTTCGAAACCCAGACGAGCAGCACACTTGATGTTTCATTATTCCGGTCTCCGAAGAACTTAACAGTTTTTACTGTAGCCATGGAATTAAAATGTCGTGAACAATAACTCGTCAGCATTGGATTTAGTCAACCTGGTCTCGGGTTGCTTTCCATTCACTATTTAAGTAGGATAGATTGTAATGCATTGCCACACTTTCGCGTAATAAGTAGTTAAGATATCGCACTGGAAATTAGAAGATCGGTATTTCGAATCCTGGAGAGAGCATAGTTGAGTTTTTATGCTTCTACAAAGCTAAAACTTTGGTAGATTTACACATCAACATAAATATGAAGTGCTCTGTAGAAAATAGCTAAACTTTTATGAGAATTGTGTATAGATTACTTACGGTTGGCAATTAGTGCGTAAGGGCTAATGCTCTTTTATGTTTAATTTAGGGCTGAATAGTGCTTAACAATACCGTATGTTTATTTATAACAATGTAAATGCTGTCAACAGTGATTGGAGTTCAGTATTACATATTAAGTAGTTTAAGCACCTGAGGAAATAACCGTCTAAATTGCTGAGGTTAAATTTCAAACACATATTACTTAATTTTCTGACAAAATTTTCTGAGAATAAATTATCTGTATATTACACAGGATACGACAAACATTTCCGTTCCGATGGCTTAATGTCCCCTAAAGCAATTGCAATAGGATGCCAACAAATGCCTCGCATAAGACGGGATTTTAAGTAATTATCCATTAGAAAGCAGAGGTATTCATTCGGAAATGTTCACCTGTCCATATAATAGCTGAAACAAAAAGTAATTCGAGAAAAAAAATTCTATTAATATTCTGCTGTAATTAACACCGAAGTAAAATTGTATTTTTGTGTGTTTTTGACATTTTAGACATATTGAAAAAATGCTTTTTAAGAAGCTTTTTTTTGAAGATATTGTGCTTACGCGTTAATTAAATCATTAAACAATTCATAGTATTCATGCACTTATAAAAATAATTTTTAACTCTCGTATAGTATTTTTATTGCTATTTTCAAGTTATTCGTTAGTAGTTTTTAATAAAAAAACTAAAACTTTCTGTAATTAATCTCATATATATTTGACAAAAATTCATCCACTTGGCTCTGTTAAGATATAAATAGCTTCTAGAAAATGTTGTTGTTTACGATTTGAGGAAACTGTTTG
The DNA here is from genome assembly GCA_000611955.2 of Stegodyphus mimosarum. NCBI lineage: Eukaryota > Metazoa > Arthropoda > Arachnida > Araneae > Eresidae > Stegodyphus > Stegodyphus mimosarum. Next base: position 853,958 of record KK116783.1, read on the forward strand.
AAAACCTTGGATAAAAAATTATTAGAAAGCAGAACACCTCACAACAATAAAAAAATTTGTTCGTGTGTATGCATTCTGTGTCATAAAGAATAAAAGGTTCAACGCTTCGGAATTTGGCACAAAGAATCTTCAGTTGTGTTTCATGCGTATTACGATGATTTATCTTTTCTTTTTTTCCCTAAATTCGATTTAGATTTCGTTTCCTCAAACTCTGAATGCAGATATCGGATTAATTCCCTTAACAGTAATCTTCGTATAATTTTAGAACCTGCGGTATCATTTGGAACGAAAGAATGCTTCAAAGTAAAATTATGAAGAGTTTTCGTATTCTCCCGAATACTCTGTAATTGGTTAACACATCCAGTTGGTACACCCATTTGGAACATCCGTAGTTTGAATCCAGGTGACGGCATTTATTTTTAATGTTTTGTGGCTTGCAGAAATATAAACAAAAGGCTCTGCAATGGGGCCCGAACTGAAGACAATTAGTCACAAGCGGATTTAATCGATTGACTGTTACACACCTCCTCAATCACTCTCTAAATCGAAGAGTATGTGATAAATTATCGCATGCTCTCCTGCTTCCTTTTAGAATGTTATGAAATAGTTAGCACATTTAGCTAGAGATTGGAAGATTCGTAGTTCGAATCCTGATGAGGGCACAATTGATTTTTTATGAATTTCAGCTCCGAACAGAAGAATAACCTCTACAAAGACTTCCAAACTGAAACATGGAGAGAGAGGTTTGTTCACTGACAGGATTGAATTTCATGCTTCTCCAGAGTCATCATTTTTGAGCAGATTGTAAGAAATTATCGCTCTGCCTCACATGCTGTGTTGGTATATATGTCAGCATGTCAAGCTGCCATCTTGAAAATCTGTGGCTCGAATCAGAGCGAAGGCACAGCTCATTTTTCATATTTCCTATTTCCTGATGATCTCGTCAATGTATTTTCTGAATTAGCACAAATCACTGATTTTGATTATTTAAGAAAATGGATTGTTTTTTCCCTTTCACTGACTGTTGAAACGTTTTAAATATGTTTCTAGACTTTTAGAAAAATCTACGTTTTAGAGCATCTTAAAATTTAAAAAATCATAAAGCTCTTCATCATATCATGCTATAATTTCAAGTGTTTCAGTGCATTACTTCACTAGTGAGTTTAAAAATGTTTTTCGATCATTTGAGCCTAGAAAATGAGTTTTGTTAAACTTACTTTTCTCATGACTATTTCATGACCATTTCAACTGGTATTAACTTTCGTCACTAGATAATGCAGCTTATCCAATGATTTTCTATTTTTTTATTTGCCACTTATTCAGGTGATGTTTGTATTCTTTATTCAAAAATTAATACTACATGCTATGTCCTACATGCCATAATCGCGTGAATATGTTTGCTGCATTAAGTTCTATTTTCATGAAACCTTCAAAGGTGAGCTGCATTCATCGTTAATCCTGCCGAAGAGACATCAAGCTAAATACGTTATTTTTCAAAAGTTTAAAGAATTCTACTCCTACATGTGCGCTGCATGGTTGGTCAACAGTATTGATTCTGTACTAGGCAAACCGTCTTTAACTGATCAATCAAAACATTATCACTGATCACTCAAATCATTATCCACTGATTAGTCCAAAAATTATTACCATCCTTCTAATACCGTGCTGTTCCACTTTTATTACTTATAGCCGCCTCATATTAGATGCACTTATTAATATCCTGCGAGTTGTGAGGGCAGGACATCATCTGGAATTCATCAGCATGTTTCTCAGACCAGTAACTCAGTCCTTGCCTATTTATAAGAAGCATTGTCCTGGGGAAATAGTTCATTTCCGATAGAGAAAACAGAATTATGAAAACGCATACTTGTCAACAATGGAGTTCACAGAGTCTGCGATTATCGCGATATGTTATAATAACCACATGTCCAAGGAACTTCTAATAAAATGTCTCATAATACTTAATCATAATACTTAAACTGTCGAGCTGCTTATGTCCCATGACACAGGTGTCTATCACCTATTCGTCTGCAAGACGACGTACCCTGACATGGTCATCTTTGAGACGCAAAAGAAATCGTATTCATCTGATCAAGCAGCTCTTTTCCCATTGCCATGATGTCCATGAACACACCGTAGTCGTAAACGTCAATGGAGCTGGTTACAGAGGCATGTGGAAAGGCCATCTTCTGCAGAGTCCCATATTCAACGAAGTGCAATGAAGTGTGTGCTCGAACACATTTGTTGGTAGACTTACATTCACGGGAGATTGTGGCCTTTGTATTTTTACTAGTTCTTTCCTCTATTGTGAGATTTTCCTTCATTTTGTGTATCTCATAAGTTATTTCTTCCTGTGCCAAGAACGGATATATCAATAATAGGAAATAAACTGCTGATATGCAGAACCAATTGAAATGAAATAGATAAAATATGGATAGCTGGCCACTGCAATTTGATGAAATGTTATCATGTCATTTTCCAACATCTTATGTAACTTGTAAGAATAAATTATTTTTCCCGTGCGAAGAACAGATATTTTAGTAATAAGAAGTGAATTGTTTATATACTGTAACTGAAATGAAATAGATCAAATATGAATAGTTCGGTGCTGCAACTTGACGTACTGTTATCATATTTACGATAGTTAATTTTCCGAAAGAAAACAAAGAAAACCGTTTTTATACATACAGTATGAAAAAAATAATCTGGATTATAACATGCCTCGTTTTATGCCCTTTCAAAGAGAAAAATGAGCGTTTCGGGTTTTAAAATTTTTCTTATTGCACAGCAAAAGTTAAAGAGACATAACTAAAAAAAATCTGCAATTCTAAAAACTCAGGTTATAGTGTAGGACCTTGATAAAGAGTTTATTATTAAAACTTTCAAAAATTACAAAAGTATGTATAAGTAAAAACATAAAATATCAAATAAATTTTAACAATCTGCGATTTCATCTTCGTATTCAGATTTCATATCCGAAAGTGTTTCCAAGTAAATAGTTACGACAGGCCTATTAGATTAAGAATTAATCCCTATAAGTTCAAAATACACTAAAATCATATATTTATCTATCTATCTATCTATCTATCTATCTATCTATCTATCTATCTATATATATATATATATATATATATACACTTATGAGGACTGAGTTTTCTGTGAAACATGGTAAATTCTGTAAAGGGTTCTTAACCTAAAGTTTTCAACTGGAACAGGGAGCGGAAGGTACGCTATGTTCTGATGTAACTGCTGGGCAGGATAATAACTGCACGTGAAGGGATTTAAAATCCTCTTTTAATAAATCACTATTAATTTACAATCTTCCCAATTCAGGAGAGATACAGAAAGTAAAAGACCGCACTTGGGTCGAACTTAACAATCAAATCAATTTAAAA
>KK116784.1:0-18741 GCA_000611955.2 Stegodyphus mimosarum
GGCCCGCCTAAAGTTAAACCTTGTTTGTTTGGCCAAAGTGTACCTATGAGTTTGACATCCCTGAGCTAAACTATTGTTCAGACGTCTGTTACAAAAGGCATCCACATCGAACATCTGTGCACGCCCATAGAAATATGAAGAGTTATGCATTAATGCTAAATCTGCATTTGTGATATAAATTCATTATAGTAGTGACATATATGTTTCTTTCTGTAAAATTATTCTTGATTTGCCATGTATTTGAAAAACAAATCAAAATTAAACAGCTAGGTTGAAGAGTTCGGCTGGCAGACAGATGAAATATGTGCTCAATGAAGTGTTCATATAGTCCGGCGTGAACTACTAGATTTATTGGCAACAGGTTACGTATGTCTAAAATTATTGGGTGAAAATGCGGTTTATGTCACTGCTTGGCGATTTTTTGAAAATCGCCAATTCGGCGCGTTTCTGCGAAACGTCTTTGCAATTCATTGCAACCTTCCCGACACGCTCCGCGAAAACCTATTGTAAACAAAACATACAATTCTAAACCATAAATTAGTATGGAAACTATTGCCACAAAAATATAATAAAATAATATGTAAAACGAACATTACGATCATTAAAATATTCGTCAGTTACCTTTAAATTAATTATTTACATTTTATGTTGTAATACTTACACATTTTATGCGTTACATAACCTTCCCAACACGCTCCGCGAAAACGTAACCAAAATGGCATCCCAGAAAGAAGGAATTTTTTTTAAAAGGGCATTAAAATTACAAACGATACCATGTACACACCGTTCCGTTTTAACTTAAAAAAAAATCTGAGAATTGCACAATGTAGGCAATGCACACAAATAAACAAAATAAGCTAGAATAACTAAATAAATTACAAGAAAATGCCATGTGCACAGCGTTCCTTTTACACTTAAAAAAAACTTCAGCGAATTGCACAATATACGCAACGTACACAAATGAACAAAATAAGCTAAATTAACGAAAATAAATTACAAGAAAATGCCATGTGCACAGCGTTCCGTTTTAACTTAAAAAAAACATCAGCGAATTGCACAATGTAGGCAATGTGCACAAATCAACAAAATAAAATAAATTGCAAACGATACCAGCGTTCTGTTCTTCAGCTGATACAAATTATTTCAATAAAAGGCAACAAAATATAAAAATTAAGCAACTTGCACTTCCAATAAAGTAATAAATGTACATGTACATTCACTCACCTCTCTCAGCATCACAGCTAAATCCATAGCGGCTTGGTATTTCGCGAAATATACGGAACGAAAATAGCCAACACTCAACACACAAAATACAACGACAACTGAAATAACTACTTAAATTAACACGTCAGAATTTCGAATAAACCGCTACGTCATCTCACATTACCAATAAAACCGTTCTCTATAAAATAGGAAACACGCATGCGCGAAAACTACATGTTTCCGTAGCTTCAAAATACCCAGTCAGCCATCTTCGCGGATATACGGAGTTACCCATGTTGGCGCGTTTATTGCTCATTCAAAAACAATCGCCGCCAAGCAGTGCCGTAAACCGCATTTGGGCCAATTATTGTAATGATTCAAGAGGTGGTTTCGGGAATTTTCAATGATGAGCATGAACTTCGTTATCTATGTCCAAAATTATCGGGATGATTCGAGGGAGTTTCGGGAATTTTCAGTGATGCGCAAGAACTTCATTATCTATAACGGAAATTACTGGAATGATTCGGGAGATAGTTTTGGAAATTTTCAATGATGCTCAGTGTGCTGATTACTAAAAAATTCTGACAGATTCCATTGGATGCCATGCTGAAATATTGCATCAGTCAGGACTGTCACGACAGACATTGATTATTGAAATACCACTGAAATTGAAATCAAATTCTTTTTTTGGTAAATTTTTCTATACTGGGCATCAGTAAACGTAGTTATTATAAAACTTTCTGAAAAAATGTTTAATGATTTCTCAGGTTAGGATCCAAAAATTCGAATGATCTCAGTATGCTGGTCCTTGTGTTAATCATATGGAGAAACAAAATTACTTTTAAAGCAAAAACTTAAACACGTTAATAGCTTATTTTTAAACAAATATTTTTTCTCAAATAACAGTTTCTCTGCAATACACATTGACGTGTATCATTTATTTACCCTTTCTAAAAGATTGCTCATGAGTTAAAAAAAAAACTCAGTTTTCTTTCAAATAAAGATTTGTAATTTACTCAAATAGCATTTTTTATGTAACTGTAGACCAATGAATATGCATTCGATTCATTTTACTTCCACTAAAATAAAACTACAATAATTATAAACAGAGAGGTATAAAGGAAATCAGAAGAAAATATTTGGTTTCTCTATCTGAAGAAAACACACTCAGTTGCTCGGTACAAGCATTATAAATTTTCATTTTCCTCGGACTTTTTATGAATACAAAACAGCAGATATAAGATGTATTTATTCATATTTATATGCAATCATGCTAATTACATACTCATTAATTTACTTCAAAAGTTTCTTTATATTATGACATGTCAGTATTTTTTAAATGATGAAAATTTGGACTTGCGGCTCTCGAATGTTCATAAAATCTATCATACGGCTCTTATCATCTTGAAATTTGGCCACCCCTGCTATATGTCATAAGTGTAAACTAAAGGGTTATATCATGAAGGTTTGTTGTTACAAGTAAAATACTGATAAAAGAAAAGTCTGTTCCTCATAATTCAAAACGGAATATTCTAAAAATTTTACAGGTACTCAGAGTTTTCACCTTTATAATGAAAATGCAATGATTTGTATTGAAGAGAAAAAGTACGTTAAAGAAGCTGATTCAATATCTTTACATTCAATGATTATGATGCCTTCAAGAAAAATTATCTTTAAGAAATGTTCTTCTGTTATCAGGACCAGATTAAGAAATGCATTATGTATATGAATGCACGAGTGTATGGATGTATGTGCACACTGTATGCACTGATTATGACATACATTGATTATGCATGTGTGTGTGTAAACACATACATGCATACATTTCTGAATCTGGTCCCGATAACAGAAGAGTACCAAACTAGTTCTTAACACTTGTTCTGTAAAATTATTCAATTTCCAGAGAAATTTCATACCACTCCAAGGTTTACGTGTTGTTAAAGCACCTCGCAAAATTTACAAGGATTAACTTCAAGTTTTAATTGCATACAAAAAATGCACAAATGTACTAGATTATTACTGGTTCCGATCCTTAGGAATCCTTAGGATAGTGGATTTAAGTTTTGTTAATCTTAATTGCATTGCGAATATGACAAAGCATATTATGCTCTTAAGTAGGAACGATAACATCACTTCTGATTGATCCTACCATGAACCCAATTTGTCATAAAGCAAGAAATGTTCCTCTTGGTAAAGACTTAAAAATTAACAATGCTTTAAATATATGTCTGGCAGATGTCATGGAACATACTGGAAACCCTGCTTGGTGAATATTAACTGGTAATTAAACCATTACATATAATTTTCTTATTTGATAACTATCATTTTAAAAATGTTTCTTTATTTTTAGCCAAGTCCTACCGTAAATTCTTTATTATCTAACTGAAAAGGAAACGAAAAGCACTTCAGGGCCATTTTGACTTATTGGGGGGGGGAGGGTGACAGATTTTTGTAGTGCAAAAAATAAATGCCCAAGAAACAGCTGAAATTCAATTCATACATAAGCAATTACATATCAGTGTTTAAAAATTTTACACATAGTAACATAAAATATCTCATTAGCATAAACAAGTTTACATTTTAAATCTTATGTATCCGGTCAAAACGAAACAGCCTGGAAACATACTGCCAGTGGAATTAATAACGTAACGAAACTCATAATATCAACAAACTTGCATTATAATCTAGATAGATGTTCAAAACGAAACCAATCGGCAACATAAAACTTTTTAACCATAATATACATTAAATATAACGAGTTAAATAGGGAACTGAACTAGACATATGTCATACTGAAATCAGCATGTTTTAGAGCGAACAGATCACGTAGAAGAAACAAGAACTGCTCAATAAATTACAAGTAAGTTAGAAACTTTAAAACAAAGTATCAGTAATCATAAATCAAACCAAACCAAATTAAAAATTGCTTGCTCAACGCTCACTTTCAGTGTGAAATGCTGAACAGCAATAAACAATGAAACCACACAATGGTAGTCTTACCTGTGAACTGTATGAGACGACATGATCTAATCTAATGAGACCCATGACACAAATTCAGCATGAAATGTATTACGATACAGCTTCTAAAAAATTTTATAACAGTGGATGAGAAAACCGCGAAAAGTTAAAATTTTAAAGGTTGCCACTCAAAAAAATAAAAGACATACTACAGAGCCGGTACAACTTTTAATGGAATTTTGATTATAGAGTAATGATTATAATACCATCCAATTATTCTTATATGTTTAATGAAAAAAGTACTTCCTTAACAACTCGATGAAATTTATATTTCTTTACGCAAGACAGAACTCTTCAAGATGAGAGCAGAAGTTAAACTACGCCACAAGCCGACAGCAACAAGTATTTACCTAAAACGATTAATCGAAAGGGGGCGCTGCGACCAAAAAACGAAGTGGTTATCCTTTTCCCAGTCTCCCGGTTTGCCATTTAATCTTACCTAAAATTATCCATCTAAGTTTAGTTTAAATTGGTGATTTCTATTGCCACCTCTTTTTTTGGGGGTATGCAATTAAAATTCCTGTTTTTTTCACTCTTTCTTACCTTTTTTCCCCTTGCCATCGAAAGTAAATGATGGCTTTAGAAGAGTTCGTCTTTGGATAAATTTTGCTGAAGCTTCAAAAATAGAAACGAAAGATTATTTCTTCTCTTTTGATTTGGTAATAGAGTATTCCTTAGTAAATGAATACATTTAGTTAGTCTACGCCTTGTATCCGTCACTTAACTTATATCATTAAGTAGCCGTTTTCAGCGTAGCACGCAAATATAGATGTTACTCTTTTTAGTAACCTGCTTGTCAAGCTACAAAAGGAGACATATTACATAAGAGGCTAATAAATTTTAAAACCAGCTGCTAGGAAGTCACAATGTGCGTCTTTTCTCTACAGGAAAATCTATTTTGCGCTGTTCGGACAATTCATCTGAGCTGCTCGAAATTTTCGATCGGTGACTTGCTGCTTCTTTCTTCTCCATATTTGATTGATGGCAGCGGTACAGGACACATTTGAAATCTTATTTAAACTTTTTCCTTATGTATTTTTGACCTCCAAGTCTATATTTTATAGGAAATTAGTAGTCATATAATAAGCATGACAATGTGTGACAAGTGCACAGTTTTTCTCTCTCATTACTTTCGGTTCTATTTTTTTTAATAATTATCTTTCTCTCCCTTAGATTTAATTATATGTTAAAATGTAGATGTCAGAGTTTCTTATGATGATCTTCCAATGATTCTTCTATTTACTTAAGCACTTGTGTACCTTTAGTTTCAGAAATGGCTTATATTGATGGGAATTATGAAATTACTTTCTCTTTAGCTTTAATTTTTCGTATGATTTTATCTGATTTATGGAGTTATTTATTTATTGCTTTTATATTCTCATAAGGCTTCCACAGAATGTGGAACCACAGAATGTGGAACACACACATAAGATCATTACTTGTTAGTAGCAAACACTTTTCCTGTAACCCATCTCTCAAACACTGTTCTTTAATGCAATCATGCGCTTGTATATCTTTCGATATATGATTATTTTTGTGCTAATTTTATATCAGGATTTTATTGTAACTTCGTCATTCCAACTATTTAACTTTCCTTCCACAGTATTCAAATCAATTTGTGAGTCTTTTCCTTTTTGCCGTTTTTTGCATTTATCTTCCCTCATTCTCTTTGTAATCTTTGATTGTGGCTTTAACAATCTAACTTGAAATTTCACTTGACGCTTATATAGCTGTCGCGTTTTTGCTTTCTTGTCTTAAGATTTCTTTCCGAACAGACTTTTTGAAATGTATGCACACTTTTTGGGCTCTAGGAGTTTTAATTATCTCAAGCACATTTAAGAGTTTTTAAGGAGCTTGATGCTCTTCTGAAAATTTTTTTAGCTTTGTTTTTGCTCTGATAAGAAAGAAATAATAAAGAGTGATCAAAATATCCCATATCCAATTTTTTCATCATTTATGTTAGGCTAGTATTTTCAACGCCGCCCACAGGACAGTGCGTATTTATACCAGTACATTACGGATAGCACAATTAAGTAATAGGATGCATGAGTTTTCTTAATATTAATAGACTAAAATTTGTCTGAACTCTTAAAGTAAAGCGATTATGAATAGCAATAGCAATTTATCGTAAGAAATTTATGCACTGCATACGTAAAATTAGAACTTTAGTAGCTATGGTTAAAGCGTTAATAAAAAGGAAGTGTATTGAAATATTAAGTGAAGTAAAATATCTAGTGAAAATGAAATGTATCAGATATTTAGAGAAAGGCTCTTGCTTTGACATTCAGTTAAATTAAATTTAAATAGTTACTTAAATTTTGAAGCAGGCAGTCCTTGAGGTGTAGTGTGTCAAATAAACTAATCAAATACAAGGTTAAACAGAAGGGCTAGCTCATTCCTTTGTTCAACTCCTCGCCAACGCCATCCTCTTAGAGGGTTAACAGGAAGTAGTCTAACCTCACTATGTTGTATCGGTTCGGACTGCCCCTGTTTAAAACTAGCAATGTGGACATCCCAAAGTAATTTTAATCACATATACTGTTATCTAGTAAAATAGTGTCAAAGTCAAACTGGCGGTCCTCGATGCAATTTTATGTTGCCTGCGAATACATTTCCCGTAAATTAATTAGCATCATTATGACAAGAATTTCAAGCAAAAGTTTAAGATTTTAATGGTCTGGAGTCTAGTTTTACGTTATATTCATTACCAAAAACGAACGTGATTGTTCGGAAAATCTAGAAATAGAGCTAATTAATTTTCATTGTGTTATAAAAATTGTTAAAAAATTTAAGATACAAATTTCATTAACTTTTATTAGTACTCGTCAGAGGATAAATTTAGGATTTAAGTTACGAATTTTTGGAATAAGAATACTCGCTTTGTTTTTAGATACGTTTACATGAGAACACTTTTTTCCCGTACTTGAAAATTAAGTCTACGAAAAGAACCAGACTGCTGATGATTATTTACAGTTTATGATGATACTTTTTAGTATTTTCCCTCCAAGATGACAAACTTTATGAAAATCCAAACGTCATGAGGTGGCGTAGCTGAAAGGTGTAGTAAAAAATAAAGATGTTTACAATAATTTACATACAAATATTATTTTTTCTGTTCCGTGTCCGAGAAAAATGTAATAAATAAAAGAGATTAGGTTGTCATTATTTATTCTTAAGTTTTTCCTTCTTGGGAAGCTTTAGTATATTTCTTTTTAGTTTAATATTAAAAGTATGTTACTTAGTAGTAACATTACTATCAGTTGAATAAATGTCAGCCTGAAAATTTGAATATTTAGTTGTCTGTTTGAATTCCAAATTGTGACCAGCAGAAATTTCTTCCAGATACCAACTTTTAGTTTCAGGCAAATTCTTGGCGTTATTTCTATTCGTATGTTCTTACAAATACCTAGTAAAACCTTTTTAATTTAATTAATAAATTTTGTTTTATTAAAAAATAAATATCGCTTTTTATTTATTTGTTTATTTATTTTTTGCAATTGCTGCCCATCAGCTATTTTTAAATTGTGCAGTGGCCCGTGTGTAATGTAAGTTTGAGACCACTGCTGTAACGTAATTGTGCAAAATTCATGGAAATGAGAAAGGTAATGATATTTTATTTCACACTTTCTTAAAGGACAATTTGCTATTGGCAAAAAAAATCGATACATGTCTCAAAGAAAGGATTCTATTAGTGTGAAGAACGCAAGAATTTGTAGCGAATATTTTCTGTGTAGTGATTGTGAAGACGACATGAAAAAGCGCTTCCTTGGATTGCCGCAAAAGGAACTGTTAAAATGCAATACTATGCCGAGAAAAGAAAAATAACGCAGAGTTCTTTTGAAAGACTACACGAATTAAATTTTAAGAAAATTCATTTTATGGCCGATTACAAAAATGATGATAGGAATAACAAATCAAATACAAATGGTTTTGAAATAGAACTCACAAATGACGGTGTAAATATTGCTGAATGCGCTAACTGTAAAGAAAAACATGAATGCATTGATAATTTGTAAAAAATAAACTTAGCTCAGCATTTTAGCTAATTTATAATCGTATAAAACGTTAAAGTAATTTCGCATAAAAAAGATCTTTCTCCTTTGCCCCCCTTTTGAAAGATAAGTAATCTTTAGATACTGTGAGCAAAGTTGTTCTGTCAAACTGAAGACAACGATCTTGTATTTATATAAATTTAATGTAATGTATGTGTACAGTTGTCAGTTAGACAACTGTTTTTAACAATATCTGTTATTACACCAAATCGGAACAGGAACAAGTCAAAGCCAAATTTATAATTAGGTCAAAAAACAATCTTAGATTAGATTAAATTTTGAATAAAACTATAGATTTCAAAGCAGTCAAACATAAGTTCCTCTTCTTCAGCCACAGAAAAAATTTCCCTTTTTTTGGCCTTACTTTGAAAAGCTGTTATCATATTTACCTTAGAAAGAGTAATAGAGTTCTCCTATTTAGAATGCAAATGAAGAAAAGACAACGAATGCCATAATTTTTTCTTCGTGATTTAATAACAAATGCACAGGGGAAAAAACATACAACTTTTAAGAAAACGTAGCGTATTTTATCTACTATATTTTAATTAATAAATAAGTATTATTGACTTTTTAAACGTTATAAATGTTTACAGTAATGACATCTTTTCTCCTAAATTAAAACTATTTTTTTACGCTCAGTTTTTTCAAATTTAAAACGTTTATTTCTTTGCTGCGAATTGTACAGGGAAAAACACAAAGGGCTAGTTCATTCTTTTGAGCGACTCCTCATCGACGCAAGCCTCATATGGGGAGTTAACCGGAAGTAATCTGATGTTACTGTGTTGCATCTGCTTTGATTTCGCGCGTTTAAAACTGTTGTTGTTGCTTATGCTTACTTGTCTGACGTATTCAGCCCAAGCCCACGAAATTTCTCGCGGCAAGCAGCGCTAAATTACGCCTCTCGTTGGCAACAGCCTTGAGCACCTAACAGGTGACAGTGCGATTTGGTTCAGTTTCGCCCCCAGTTTTGAAGGAGAGCGCCTCGGGGGGACGGGTCCGAGGGTCTCCCACCCATCTCCCCTTCCACCAAACCACACGAGAGGACTTTCGGCTCGCTGCATATTGCCGCCTTGTCACACCTACACTATACATTTACAAACATTCATGCCTTCTCTGGGATTCGAACCCAGGCCTTTCGGCACGGCAGTCAACGATGCTGACCACTATACCGGTTGGGCGGCGTTTCAAACTGTACTTCCATTCAGCTGCGAGGCGATTTTCTGGAGGTCGCATGTTCGAAATTAATCATATATATTTTGCTTTCTAATCATTTAAATAGTTGAAATAATCTGTATATATACATACAAATTATTTTAAAATTTAGTCAGTTTTTCTTTTAAATTCTATATTGTAAAGTATCGTTTATGTAATTTGACTTCTTGCGCTGTAGCAACATGCCGGAACACTTATAAATGCTAAAGGAATGTTGTGTTTCATGCTTTCCCAATATACAATTTATTTTGACGAAAGAATGGATACATAAATGTCTTTGACAGGATTCCGTTAATGTGAAGAGCGCAAGAATTTCCAGCGAACATTTTCTATGCAGTGATTATGAAGATGACATGAAGAATCGCTTGCTTTGATTGCCGCAAACTGTTGAGATGCAATGCCGTGCCGAAAGTAAATTTACCGTGTACAGTAAAAGAAATAACACCAAGAAGTCGGAGACAAGAGAAAAGAAAACTAATTCAGAGTGCTTTTGAAAGACCACACGATTTAAGTCCAAAGAGAATTCATTTTGAGGCAGAAAACGAAATTGATGATGACAATAATAAATCAAATGTGAATGATTTTGAATTAAAACTAAAAAATGAAAAAGGTAAATATTCCTGAATGTCTTAAGTGTAAAGATAAACAAGAATGTATTGATAATTTGAAGAACAAAAGAATTAGAATTAGGATGCTTAGAAAATTTTATTAAAATATTGAAAAACAGAGAAAAGAAAAATGTTAGAATGTTTGCTCAGTCTGTAGAGACATTAAGTCATTTCGAAGCAGGAGAAGAGACAAATGAGCAATGCCTTCGCAGGGACTCGAACCACGGACCTCTCGACTACGCGCCGAGTATGCTGACCACTACATCACGAAGGCATGCGAAGAAGGTGGGAGAAATAGCTTTATACTCAACTTTTTAAACTGCGACTGGGAATTAGGGAACTCAGTCGCCACATCCTGGTGGTGGAGAATCATCACCGACTAACCTTTTTAGTTCGGGCGCCACTGTAGAGACATTAAGTTATTTCGAAGCAGGAATCATGAAAAATGAGCAACGCCGTCACCGGGACTCGAACCACGGACCTCTCCAATACGCGTTGAGCGTGCTGACCATTATACCACGAAGGCATGCGAAGGAAGCGGGAGAAATACCTTATAAGTTGATTCGATTTTGTGCTAGCTGAGCACTCTAGATAAATTATAATAGTATAAAGCATCAAAGTAATTGTCATAAAAAGACCTGCCTCCTTAACCCTCACTTTTAAAAAAGTAAATAAAATAATATTTTTAGATACTGTGAGTAAAGCTGTTTTATCAAAATTACGATAACAATTTTACATATTTTTATTTAAATGTAATATACATGTAAGTATAAGTTAGAAAATTATTAAAAATATCTATTATTATATTGAATAGGAAGAGAAATATGCCAACGTAAAATTTACAATTAGGTAAAAAAAAACCAAGATTAGCAGAAATTTTTAATAAAGTTATCGATTTCAAGGGCAATCGAACACAATTTCTTTAGCAGTATCAAAAATAGAATTACCATATACGTTTAAAATTATGTCAATCTAAAGTTGTTTTCGACTAACTTTAAATAGCTATTATTATAGTAATCTTAGCAGAATTCTCTCAGTTAGTTTGCAGATAAAGAAATAAATACAAATGAACGCGCATTAAAAAAAATCGCCGAGTGTGCTGGCCATTACACCACGAAAACATAATAAAAAGGTGTAAGAAATACCTTATAGTGTAAAATGCATAAAGCAGTAACATTATCTCTTCCAAATTATAGCTATCTTTCATACACAGTTTATTTTAAACGCTGGTTCTTCAAATTTAAAACGCTAATTTCTATGTTGTGAATTGCATCTCCGCGCTCAGTGTCAAGATGGCTACGTCATTACTTTTCGCTTCCTGTTTCAGGGGGAAATGCTATACAAGCTAGACCTCTTTCAAGTCTTGGATCCCGCTGGCGTAGTGGTGAATGACAAGGAGGTTAGAATAGAAGGACGGAAGCTTCAACTCAAACCGTGAATCTTGGCGGCCATGTTACTACTGTCGCTGTGACTTGTGCAAGGAAGTCTGTCATTGCAACATTTTTTTTTCTTTTTGAAGCATGTCATCTTGTGTTCATATAGATACACAAATTGATTTTCAAAAACAATTCCTGGGATTACTCATTGAATTTTAAATGTAATTTGATAAATATGTTAAAAAAATACCACAATGTCATGTTACTTTCTTTCCAGATGTGAAAAAAGGGCTTAATAATAATCAAAATATGTTAAATACATTTTAATGTATCTGTTTTTAGCTGGTATCTTCGTTCCTTAACATACGCTAGGATTTAAACTGTATAATTTGAACGTTTGAAGTAATTCGTTTTATAATTTTCATCAAAAGTAAGAAATCAATTGTTACTATTTTTATGATTTGCAAAGGCGTTACATAAAGTAATGTTTTTCTTTATGTATTAATTATTATTCATTTTTAAGTTTTGTTAACTGTTATGAATATAATTTGTGCATTTGATCAAGACAAACTGTTCTGTTGTTAAAAATTGTTTGCATAAACTTACAAATTTCTGGGCAGTATAGCGATAAAAGTAAGTAAAATATTTACACAATTGATCATGTGGAAAGACGTGTCCAAAAATTTATATAAGTATATTTCTGTAATTTAGATTAATTCAAGGCAATTTCTTTGATATTCATAAATATGAAATACGCATAAACTGAAATCATTAAATTGACATAAACGTGTCTTATTTTATTAATATTTATTTTCTTGTTGTTATAAGGCTGTTCGTTCTGAAAAGGATCTATTTAAAACTTTACTGATAAATGGATAAAAGTTACAATGTGTTTTTAATTAAGAATTATTTATTTTTTTAAAGTATGCCAATAAATGCTTTAAAAAAAACGAACTGCTATTTGCGTAAAGTATCAGTCTCCTGAAATTAGCTATTTCAACAACTGCTATAGCCAATAAAAAAATATGTGAATTTCTGTTTTAGTGTATTACAACTTAAAGCTGAAGTATTTAAGCGTACTAAAATAAAATAACTTTCCTTCCTATCCCTTAAACTTTGAAATGATTCTTTAATAAATTATGATGATATTGTGAATAAGTCAGAAATATCACTTCTTAAAGGAAAAATGGGAAAGTACACCCAACAGGTTGCTAAGAAAACCTAAACAAACCCTTGAAGTATGCAGAAACATCATTTTTAAAGGCCTTTAATATTATACACATGCATTTAGATTTTCAAGTATTCCTTAATAATTTTCCGTACATGGTAAATTATGGATATCCTATTTATTACTTTAAAACAAAAATTTAACAATAGCGAGGCAAAATATTTCTACTGGAAAATACATGCACGAAACAGCTTAGAAACACCGTATGTTTCACTGCCGTAACGCGGTGTTTTGACAGAACAAACGTAGACGCCACTTGTTAGGTATGGTTTCATTCCCCGATAGTGGAGGAAACTGCGAACCCTCCCTCCTTCTATTCTAAACTCCTTGGTGAAAGACGTGGCTAGTAATCCTAAGATAACATGTTCGATTCTAGCTCTAGGGTTCTCTTAAAACTCGTGCAATTACACAATAAAGTATTTTCTCCCTCCTTTTCCCATATCTTCGAGGTATAACTGGAAGCCCACTCGACGCGTATTTGGAAGGTTCGGAGTTCGAATCCCGGCGTGGGCATTGCGAATTTCTTCAGTTTCCTGCTTCAAAGGAAAATCTTAATAAAAAATGAATTTATTAAAACGTTACTGTATCGCATTAAAAAACGAAATTAGTTAAAATAAGTTACAATTAAATAATGAAATGTTCAATTAAAAATAATGGTAGATGAAATAATTTAAAGTAACAAAATAAATAAAAAATGATATAATCCCAAACACGTGTTTCAAGACAAAATAGTTGTTGCCAAAAAATGGAAACATTTGGAAAAGATTACGTTGTTCGATACGTCTACGTCAGTTCCGGTTTTCAAGTGATTCAATATGGCGGCTCTCTAGGCCATGTATCTTTTCTGCGACATCGCTTCTGCCGGCCGAATACCCTGACCTTCGTTATAAAGGCAATGTCATTATAGGTTTGCTAACATTTTGCTGGATGAAAGAATATTGTTAAGAGAATAGGTGAAAAATGTCCTGATCTGGATAATGATAAGTCGTGTTTCAATAATATGTTTTTAGCTGACATTGTGAATCATCGAAAGTCTTTACACAATTTGAGATTTTTAAGAACGACATCGAGTCTAAAGGTTTTCTGTATTTTCCAAATTAAAAAAAGTTTGTGAACACTATTCATAGTGACATACATTATAGTAAACGACATTTTGGATTATGTATCAGCTCTGAAAAAACATTTTACAAAGAGATTTAGAAATTTACAAAAACATTTATGTATGTTCAAATACAGTTTTCAGCCTGATGTTAAAAACATCTGAAAACCTGAAAAAAAAATTTAGCAGTTTTTAGCACTGATTATGTGAAATTAGAATTAATGGAATTTACTAATTATGAGGTATGGAAACTGGAATTTAAAAGTGTTCGAGATGAAATTTTGAAAACGGAGATTATTACCTTGATGTATTAACAGAAATGTAGAAGGAACTTCCTGAAAGATTTTCGTAAACAAAAAAGATCACGTTTTCTCTCTTAAGTGATTCCGGTACAATGCATTATTATGAGAAAACATTCTTAATCATGGAATATATTCAAACCTGTACAGAAATCGTCTAACACAAGAAAATTCAGAAATATGCATAAAGTTAAAAACTTCAAATTAAGAATCTGTTATTAAAAAGTACCTACAAAAATTGAAGCTTACAGTAGCATTCCTTAATTTAATTACGTATAATTTTACCTTAATTTAATGCTCTTAAGGCTGTGGAAATCGGCTGTCGCTATTTATTTTATTTATTTAATTATGGAACTAATATGTGACATTGTTACCAAAGCAATATGTTTGCAATTTATAATTATTCTAATAAATGTAGTTTTCAATGCAATACGTCATATCATATTACATTAGCCAAAGGAATGCAGTATCATTTCCTGATCGCTGGTCTAGATAACTACGATTATATGATCGAACAGTCCTATAAACCGCAGTTTACTTTCGCGCTATAATAAATAGTAATTGACATTTAACCTCCGATTAGTAAATCTACTTTTTATTGCCCAGCCCCCAAAGAGATTGCTGTGAAGGTAAAATCTCTTACTTTAGAATAAGCACTTCAAGGTATTTTTTTCCTTCCCTGATCACCCATGACAATGACATCTGCGGAAAATAGGTCGTATACTCAAATATGCTAAAATCACCTAATTATTTCCGGGCGGTGAAGACAACACACACTACGATCGTAAATGAGCGAGGAGTGGCTGCTAACGTTGAAGTGCCTATTTTAAAGCAACAGACTATAGTAAAGGCCATTTCTGGTAGAATGTTAGCTAAAAAGGTTTGATCTTCAGTCCGGTTCTCCTTCTGATTAGAACCTTACCGCATGATTTTACGGTTTCATTTTCCTTTGAAGGAGAAGGAATGAATAGATCTTCGAAACGTAATTCTGCAAGTAACACATTGCGCCACTTTCACTGCTAATTTTCCTTCTTTTTCGAATTAAACTGCCATTCAGTGTTGCTAATGTTCAATTTTTAGATTCAATTTTTAGATAATTCACTTTTAATAGCTTTCAATGCATTCAGTAATTTCGTTTTCTGAAAGTATGGTAAATGCATTTTTCGACGGAAGTTTTCAACTGCCTTCAGTGACTCGATGAATCAACAAATAATTTCTCCTTAGATAGAACTAGGCTTTATGACCAGGACTTATTTCTAAAATTAAATTGCCGCAGACCTATGGACAGCCGTCAGACATGGCGAAAAGAAATAAATCAATAAATATGTAATAACTGTAATAGAGTAAAAATAATTTTATTATTATTTTTACTATTTAAAATAATATTAAAATTATTTTTACTTAAAATGTAATCAACAATAAATAAAAATATTTATAAGTTAAAATAAATAAATAGTTTGAGGAAAGATAAATTAATAGTAATTCATTTTAAAAAGGAAATAAAAAACAGATAAGGGGTAATTAAATTAATGATAACAAGGCATAGTTCACATAGAAAGAAAGAAAGGTTATGAGCAATATTCTCTGCCGTTAGATACAATTGCTTCCTTATTTTGACATCCAATTCGTTTAAAGCCTACTTGTCTGGATAGATAGAGTCCATAAATATTCCTTTCTATGAAGAGATAGCATTTTGAAATGGGAGAGATTTTTTTTCTCCCTCAGCAGATGATGTTTTCCTGCTTATTTTGAGCTTCCGAGTGAAAGTGAAATTCGTTGTACATTCAGTAGCTGGCATCAAAGTGTGTTTTAACTAACTGCCTAAAGAATTGTTACATTAATTACAGGAATTGTCTATATTTTGATATTTTGCTACTCAGGGTATTGGATCTCATCTTATTTGGCGCTTCAGCAACCTTCTACTTAAATTGCGAAAAACTAAGAATTTCCAGAGCAGAGTTCCAGCTGAAATTAAGCTCTTTTCGTGACATAAATGCCACAGTTTTCCACAGTAGATTCTAGTAATGCCACATTATATATATATTATATAGGTATATGTAAGATATGTTATTATATAGCTATATGTAAGATACGTATGATAAAAAATATGTAAATCTAAATAAAACATATGTAAATCTAAATAAAACATACGCAAATCTCAAAATTATAATTTAAACTAGCAGTAGTCCGCAGTTCTCCTTCTCTATTCTAAAACTAGCAATAACTTTTCTGGACTACGTCATGTCTAAATCCGTCTATGTCACATGGCTTGAGTAACGCTTATGACATAGTTAATTCGGAACTTGAATTCAAATTTCGAGAACTGAAACCTTTCTCTAAATAAGCATTCTAAACCAAAATCTTCTCTTGGTGAGCCTCCATACTGCATAATTGCACACTTTTGCTCCCTCTGCTAGCTATTCTCGATTGTTCTAAAAATATAATCTTTATAAAATCGTGGCGTGCATAGCGCACTCACCATGATGATGTGAAGTGGGAAAGAAGATGTGTTCTCAGAAGTCGTTATTCAGGAATAAAATTATATGTGGAATTTACGGCTACATCTGTTTTCTGGTGACATCTTTCAAACTACGGAGTAAAGCCTGTCCAAGTTATAACACGAGAACCATCGCCAATCCGTTGCGGCTTTCTCCAAATCACCCTATTACACACACACTCACACACACATGTATACACACACACATGTATACACACACACATGTATACACACACACACATATATATATGTAAGATATAGCAAAATAGATGGCTGCTTTAAGAACAATTGACGACTTCAAAATTAACTATTCTAGAATTGGTGTTCTCCCCCCTAAATTCATCTGTTCTCCCAAATTAGAGATCTTTCCATGCTAAGTAACGATTAATGCAGATACCTCTTGTCCAATCAAAATAATTGTAAACCAAAACTTTTTTAACTCGAACTGAAACTTTTGACTCCCTTCCTTCTTCCTTTGAATTGCTGCGACGCTTTTCGCTTACGCTTTCCTCCTGGCAAGGAGCTCCTCATCCACTCTGCTGGTTACTTGCCTAAGACGACGTCGTACTTTAAAACTCGTAACAGCTGAATTTAGAGGGGAGAACACCGAATCTAGAATAGTTAATTTTGAGGTCGCCAATTATTTTCAAAGCAGCCATCGTACTTTGTTATATCTTACATATATATATCAATTATATATAAGAAATTTAGAACCTAAAACTCAGTAAAAAGTGTTTAATTAATTTCTTTATTTGAAACTGAAATTTTAACATACGGATGTACTTTTGTATATTTCATTAGTGAATTTCCTCTGCATAGGGGAGGTACTCAAAATTTTCGAGGGAACTGTTATAATTAAATAATTCGTAATGATTCATCAGCTAATTTTGGATTAACAGAAACGCAGTGGTTTTTCTAGGGTAAGAGGTTCAATTGAATCTGCTGTGTCTTCTCTTGATGACACTGAAGGAGATTTTGATTGCGTTCTTCTCCCTATACATTTCTAAGTTTAGTAGTTCCCATTTCTGTAATTCTTCTGGTTTAGCACTATTGGTTAATTTATATATATATTTATTGGGGATTTTGAATTTTACTGGTTTTAAATTTTATTTTTTTCCTGTCTTTGTGGATTATGTTCTAAATTTCTTATTTATTATCTATAATTGATTAATTTCCAGCAGTATATTGCGCGGAAATAATATTGGGATAATTTTGTTTTAAAATTAAAAAAATTGTGATACTATTATTATCACCTTTTTTTTAATAACACAAATACAGATATACATATTGTGGGATCTAACTCTCTTTGCTATCATAAAGTTAAATAGAACTCGTTAAGAAAGCTGGCGACTTTTCGCACAGGCGTAAAGAGTACCAGCACAGAAGAAGGCTAAAATAATCCTTTATTATTCGTCAAACTCTTAACACAAATGCACATACTTCGTGTTTACAATAACACCGACGACTTGCAGTGTAACTTAAGAATAATTTCACAGTAAATTCCAATATAAAGGGTAGTACTAGATTACATTATACATATATATATGTAATAATAAATGCAAGGAAAAGACGTAGCAACGTCGATGCATAATAGCTATATAAGATAAAGAAACTTGCAGTCGAGGTGGTTTTAATACCATTTTTATTTTCCAGTTGACGTTCGTGGCCCCACAATCACTTAGTATTTATATTTTGGAAAGTATTGCGACAGAAAGCGCGCACAACGAAATAGCGACCGAGCAGCGCACAGAAAGAAGCTAAGTGCCTAGTTAGTCAATATGGAAGCACACGGAAAGAAAAGTTTTGGTCTGAGTTAAAAGTTTCAGTTCTCAATTCTTACGTCATCTGCGCTGCGCAGGCCATGCAAAATGGAATGATCTACATATAATGTAATAAAGCAAATTTAGATGGAGTATCATTGTAGAAATAATGATAGCATAGATGTGGAAATATTGATGCCTTAGATCAGGGATGGGCAAACGTTTTCGTTCGCGGGCCAAAAATCAAAAAAAAAAAAGTTCGGCGGGCCAAGGTAAATTTTTCTAAAATTTTAAAACCATATACAAGTATTACAATTTAAATATGTTAATGAGAAGAATGAAATTGCGCTTTCATTTTTAAAAGTTTCTTATATTGAGGTTCGAAGAAG
>KK116784.1:19447-68150 GCA_000611955.2 Stegodyphus mimosarum
ACAAAGTAGAAAGGAGATGGAGATATAATATTTAAATATATATTTCTTTTAATTTGCCTCGGACCGGCAAATTAAGATTCTATCCGCGGGCCGGATACAGTCTTCCAAGGGGCCGGATTTGGTCCGCGGGCCGTAGTTTGCCCATCCCTGCCTTAGATGGAGAAATACAGCATTTCATAGATGTAGATCAGTAATAATGGCTCAGACTTAGCTGTAATAATATTGTACATTGTAAAGAAGCAAACTTAGAAATGATAAACAGCAGGTATTTTGATTGTGTAAGATACTCAAGATATCCATCCATAATGAATAGGACAGTGCCGGGGCAAATTAAATATTCATTTTTATTTCGATAATCATTTTGCGGCCGCAAACAAATTGGCACACTACTCGTGCCTACTTCAAAACCTTTAGATTTTTGGTAGCTTCGTAGTAAGAAGAGAGCTGCAAGCAACAATCTATCTAGGCAGGCGTGCAGAAAGCAAATACGTTGTGTTCAGGAGGAAATCTTAATTCAGAATGGGTTAGTTTCGGTTCTCAATGCATTTGATTAGGTAATTAATACAACTGTAAAATTATTATTGCAAAGAGAACATGCTCAAATTAAAATTCAGCATTAAGGGGCTATTACAAATTTAACATAGATTTTTTATCTTCCGTACTTGTGTATACGCACACACACACAGTATATAAAGTATGTATTCATTTTACATGTATGTCCAATATAAAATATGAATGAAAACTACTAATTTTAATTTAGCAACAGTCCTTTGAATTCCTCATTTTAATTTGGCTACGTCCCTTGTCTTTCTTAAAACTACTAATATATGAATCTAAAGTGCGTCATCGCAAAATTAATCCGCATTATGCCATTTTATTAATTCTGCAATACGCAGCTCTTATCCAATCATAGATCAAAATTTAAACAAAGTAACCGACTCTATCGCTTTGCGTCCCTGCCTTCCTCTCGCTCTGCAAACACGTACTGCTCATCTCTGCGCTCATCCCTAGTCTGAAGATGTGACATGTTATATAAAATCATGAGGTGTACATCGTACTCATAATGATGATGCGTAAATAAAAGTATGTCCTAAAAATTAATTATCAAGGAATAAAGTTATGTGTTGAATTTATGGCTATCACGTCTACTAAGATTTTCTTCTTATGTATCAACGTCTCTAGCTTCTTATCTTCTTATGTAACTTTTTATGTATCTTATGTATCAAAGCAGCTCTATCAGTCTACACACGTAGTAAAGGATCTCAAGTTATCTACAGACTTTATTACATACATACACACACACACACGCACACATATAAATATGTATACATACACACACACACATATATATATAGTATATATTAAATAAATCTCACTAAGAAACCTGGCGATTTCTCGCACAGGCGTAAAGAGTACCAGCACAGAACAAGGGTAAAATAACCATGTATTATTCGTCAAACTCTTAACAAAAATGCACGTATTTCTTGCTTACAATAACACCGACGACTTGCTTCATTTAAGGCTAACTAGGCTGACTGAACAATCTACCTAGCGATATACTTATTAAATGGCCGAAAAGGCGTATCAGCAACTCAGCGTAATAGTAAGGACAAACTAGTAACGTGCCTGGCTAGCGAAATCCCACTCTGAATAAATTTCTAGATTCGTCTGTATTCATACTATACTTCACTTGACTTGCATCCGGGAGAGGAAACGCGAAGGGAAAATGAGAGGTTCAGGAAAGGTACCTAACATAAAAGAATTTATTATGCAACCTAAGGAAAACCCTACCGTATATACACATACTGTGAGCATTACCTATACAGTATGCTTGTATGCATGTATACGTATACTCCTAAACGATGTGATGCAGTAGTGCTGAAATTTCATCATTTGTGAATTTTCCTGACTTATTTATCTCATTTAAAATAAATAAAATAATTTCAACGAAAAAAATTGTTTAATACCAATCATTCCAGAAAAGCAATTTCCTCTCTTCGCCTAATATCTGTGGGATTATTCTAAATCAACGATTTTTAATTACGTTTTAGTACACCCTTATCTATTTAATTTTAAATGCGTAAAATTATAAATTTATTATACAATTGTCATAACCATATCAGGACTTAGCATTCTGTGTGTATTCTTTGAGAACATGGTAAATTCTGTAAAGGGTTCTTATCCTTACGTTCTAAGTCCTGAACTGGAACAGGGAGCGGAAGGTACGCTATGTTCTGGTGTAACTGCTGGGCTGGAGAATAACTGCACGTGAAGGGATTTGAAATCCTCTTTTATTCAATCACTATTAAATACAAAACTTCCCAGCTCGGAAGAGATACAGAACGTAAAAGACCGCACTTTGGTCAACTTAACAATCAAATAAATTTAAATAAATTAAAATAGAACTTAAATTAAACTTTGCTTCGCAGAGCAATTCGCGGAAGTTGGCCTCTATCTAAAAGGGTGCGTAGCAAGGTATACTAAATACTACCGCACTTTAATTTATTTTACAATGCAATCACGTAGTAAGCACTATGGCTTATAAATTTAAACTGCTAGCTGGTCAGGCGAACGTTGAGCAGCGTGACCGTG
Organism: Stegodyphus mimosarum; assembly: GCA_000611955.2. Lineage (NCBI taxonomy): Eukaryota > Metazoa > Arthropoda > Arachnida > Araneae > Eresidae > Stegodyphus > Stegodyphus mimosarum. Next base: position 22,040 of record KK116784.1, read on the forward strand.
ATCTGAGGCAAAGCTCTCACACACCGAGAGGTTTCTACCTCTGGCTTAAATAGTGCTTGGCTGAACTTCAAAAATTAGCATAAGCTAAAAACGCGCGCTTCTTCTGACAGGAAGTTGAAGCAGAGAGGAGATAGAAAAGATTTAAATTAAAATAAACTTGGTTAGTTTAACTAAAACCTTACAAACTTCCCGCCAGAATTGCGATAGTTAAACTACTTTGGTCCAAACGGACCATGTTGAAAACTAGCAATTCTAAATAGTCGAAAATTTCACTGTTCTAAACTTAGGCCAACTCTTACAAGGCAATATATGTTTGTGTAAAATACAGACGAAATTTTCTGGAACAACAATCTTCAACATTTTTTTTTTCAAGTCTTATTCTTCAAACAGTCTTACTCCTTCCAGCAAAATCTGGAAGGAAAACAACTTTAGTATGACATAATAACAGAATAATTCTAAGTGGTACAAATCCTTATTTTTTTTTTTCTGTAATTTTGCACACACACATTATCATTCAAGCACAATTAAATTCTTCCCCCGTATGCTCTCTCACCGGTGTTGGATGTAAAGCAAACCGCCATTGCGGGTTTTTATGTGTTCGGGGGTGTTCAACTCTTCCACCTACAATCGACTAACATTAGTTAGAACTTGACATACGAGACCTGAAAAAAACGCCCTATAACCAGCTAATCCTAAGGTTCTCACTAGCTTTATGTCTAACACTTTAAGTGTATTTGGTGGAGAGCCTAATTAACACTTGCATTCTAAAATAGTCAATCTTTAACTTTTCATGCATACAAATTCGCAGTTTGCACACAACATTCACATTAATATTGCACTTAACGTGCATTGCTAGCATAATATTATTTGTTACATTTCATAACACATTAACAATTTCATAGCAATCCTGAAATGCAAATAGAGGTTAAATTTCTAAGCTTACAGAAATATAGGTTAAATTTCTAAGCTTACAGCAAGTGCTTCCTATTCCTTTCTCAAGGTACTTTCTTGAAATATCAAATTACATTGAATTAATAGTCTACAGACTAAATCGTGTTTTTCAATTTTCCGAATTTTCATTCTAGACATTTTACAAGTCTTTAGACAAAGCGTCATACAAAATCATTTAGTTAACATATTCTTTTCAGCAATTCATTGCTTTTACAGAATTAATCTATTTACAAAACATTAAGTGATTTTAAATCTTTGAAAATTACAATTTCTTTTAACAAAACATTTTACTTTCCATATGAGGACTTATCGCTCACTTGGCGTAAAAGTCAACCTCGCTTGAGGTAAAATCAGCCCTGCAACTTGCAGTATACTCAAAAATTAACTAAACTTTTGAATACGAAATTGTACTTATCTTATTATGATCGTCCATCCTTTTCTTGGCCCAATCTTTAAAACTTGAGTAAGTTGTGGCCTGGTTCAGTTTCCTCGTTTTTCGTTGTTCTTTCGGAGCCTGCTCGTCTCTTTTTCTTTTGAAATTCCGTCGTTGTATCCTCGGCAATTTCCTTTGTAGAGGAGGTTGCTCCGCTGGACGTTTGGTGGACTGGGCCCTTCTCTCCTGGGCCCTTGCTCGTTGCTTGTCCTGGTTCCTGCTGTATTCGGGAAGTTGATTCTCAGGCTGCAATCGACGTTTCTTGCTTCTCAGGCACCTGTCCGATGATTCCACAGTTCTTTTGGATACATTGGGCTTCCCTTGCCCATTCTGCTTTCTTCTCTTGGTGCGCTCGTAATTCCGTTCGTAGATTTGTTCACCTGCATCGTGAGACTTTCTTTTGAAACCACCTTTTTGGTTCTTATTTCTTTGTTGGGGGGGAGCTTTCTTCTTCTGACATTTCGATGCCGTTGTAGCTGGTTCCTGCTGTTTTTGCTGACGTATATCTTCCTGGCTAGTCGATTGCCTCGGATCCTGAAACGAATCTTTAAATACAGCCATTTTGCTGCGATTATAGAACGGTTTTATTTGGTCCACATTCGCTTTGAGCGTTTGACCATCATTTCTTTTTAATATAACCACTGCCCCCGTAATTTGTTCAATTGTGAACGGGCCTTCAAAACGCGGAAAAAATTTCCCCACCTTTTCCTCTGGGGCATTTGACAAGTTGTGTTTAATCTTCAACACTTCATCTCCCACATTGTACTTGACCTCTCTTCTTTTTAGGTCATAGTACAATTTCTGTTTTCTTTGGGCCATTTCTATATTTTCCGTCGCTTCCCGTATTAACTTTTGTATATCACTCATTTTAAATTCTTCTGCCCTTTCCTGTACAAAGAACAGTTTATCTAGGGGGGTCAAGATCTTTCTTCCTAAGAAGAGTTCAGCGGGTGTTTTTTGTGTAGTATCGTGTTTGGCGGTCCTAAGTGCAAATGCAAATTCATTTATATGGCTATCCCAGGTAGAGTGATAGTTTTTCACATAACTACGAATTATTTTCACTACATTTCTATTCACCCGTTCCGCTATGTTTGACTGCGGACGATACGGGACCATCTTTAGATGACGTATGCCCAGTTTTGCACACATTTCCTCAAACATTTTACTAACAAACTGAGGACCATTGTCTGAAATAACTTTTAGGGGCGCCCCGTATTTTAAAATATACTTATTTAGAATTGAATCTACTACAATTTTTGCAGACGCGCGTTTTAACGGAATTAACTCTAACCATTTGCTAAAATGATCCACTATAACTAAAAGATATCGGCTTTTATTAACTTTACTTCGAGGGTAAGGTCCAAGTAAATCGATGCCTATTATTTGATTTGGGAATTCTGATTTAATACTATTTAGGAACCCGGCCGGGCGGAAATTAACATAATTATTTAATTGACATGTTGGGCACGACTGGACATACGCCCTAGTAAACTTTTGCAGTTCTGGAAAGAAAACTGCCTCGCGAACTCTCTGAACAGTTTTTCTTATACCTAAATGAGCCGAAATGGCACAATCATGCAACTCTTCTAATACATTCAACCTCATGCTAGCTGGGATAACCGGTCTATATTCATGATTCTCATTAGTAGCTTTCGTATAGAATAACAGTCCGTCAATTAATTCGTAATTTTCGGCCCTATTTCTTATCGGCACAATATCCGGATGATTGAAATTCTCAGGGTCGGCCAAATAATTGTATATATTTTTGAACTCCGGATCTTTTTTGAGTTCGGCTATTACTGTTTCACGAGAATCTAATACTTTGGATGTTAACATGGCTATCTTAATTACACTTCCATTTTCATCTAAGTTAATTCTGCTTAAAGCATCTGCCACAACATTTTCCTTTCCCGGCGTATGTTTAATTATTAGGTTATATTCCTGTAATTTGAGAGCCCACCTTATTAATCTGGGTGATAAATTTTTTCCAGAATAGAGTCTAGTGACCGCCGCGTGGTCGGTATATACAGTTACTGGAGAACTTCCAAAGAACACACGAAATTTCTGTACTGATGCTAACACTGCGAGAGTTTCTCTCTCTGTTGCGGAATAGTTTCTTTGGGTTTCATTTAATGTTCGGCTGAAAAAAGCCACGGGCTGACCATTTTGGGAAAGCACTGCACCAATCGCGAAATCTGAAGCGTCCGCTGAAATCTCTAATCCTTTATCCCCTTCTGGAAATTTTAAGACGGGAGCTTGAGTCAATGCGTCTTTCAATTTTTGAAACGCCAAGTTGGCTTCTGCTGACCACGAAAACCTAGCTTTTTTTCTTTTCAACTTTAGCAGTGGCTCAGCTATTTTTGCAAAGTCTTTAATGAAAGCCCGGTAATATGAACACATCCCGAGAAACGACGATAATTTCTTCGCTGTTTTAGGAACAGGATAATTTCTAATGGCTACTATTTTTGACTGATCCGTTTCGATTCCCTTTTGGGAAATTTTAAATCCTAAATAACGTAACTCTTTTGCGGCAAATTTACATTTAGACGCATTTATCTTTAAACCAGCTTCGTTTAACAATGAAAATACTTTTCTTAAATCTTGTAAGTGTTGTTCTAGAGTACTACTCGTAATTATAATATCGTCTAAATATATGAAAGTGCTTTTACCAAGGACTGGTCTTAAGACGATGTCCATACATCTTTGGAACGTTGCCGGCGCGCCGGATAATCCGAACGGCATTCTAAGAAATGCGTACGTACCAGATTTCGTTATGAACGCGGTTTTGTGTACGTCCTCGGGTTTTACCCCAATCTGAAAATAGCCACTCGTGAGATCTAATGTAGTCATGTATTTTGTAGACGAAATATTTCGAATAATTTCTTCAATTATCGGCAACGGATATACAGGATATTTTGTAACTGAATTTAACTTGCGATAATCTATAGCAAAACGCCACCGCTTCGGGTGCGTAATCGGGTAATCATTATTTTTCTTACACAGGACAACGGGGCTAGCATAACTGCTAGAAATTGGCGTGATGATTTTATTCTTTAACATCTCTTTAATATGATGTTCAATTATTTCTTCTTTTGTCCTATCATATCTATATGGCTTTTGCCTAACTGGCTGAGCGTCCCCCGTGTCAATGTCGTGGTTCACCACCTGCGTAAAGCCTGGTACATCACTAAATAAATTCGCAAAGTGACTTACCAGACCTTGGATTTTCTCTTTTTCCTCTGCTTGTAAATGTTCCAAGTCCAGCTGCGGGGGCTTATCATTCTTCGCTTCAATTGGCTTCATATTTAATGTTAGTTCTCCCCCCTTGAAATCAATTTTTGCTTCTGCCAAACTAAAAAAGTCCACACCTAGAATAATACAAGTCTGCAGGTTACGCACAATATAAAACAGGATTCTTACCTGTTCGTTGTTGATACGCACGAACAATGGTACTTTTCCTAAACAGCTACATTTTTCTCCTTGGGCCGCTATGACATCCGTGTCTCTTGCACTAAAAATTCTGTAACGTCGAAAGTGCTTCTTAAAGAATCTTTCCGATACGAAGCTGCTTTGGGCTCCTGTATCCAAGAGGGCTGTCGCCGGTATGTTGTTGATTAGAACTTCAATCTTCGGCAAACTCAAATTCTTAACGACCACGGTGTTTAAATTGATTTTGGAAGGGTTTTGCGCTGCTTCGGACTTCTTCACCTTCCTCGAAGAAATCCCTCTTAGTTTAAATTCTTTTTCTTCTGGTTGCCCTCGGAATCTTTGCTTGTTCTTCTATTAAATTCCCTTCGTTCGCCGCTCGCTTTAGGAGACACATCTTTCTTCGGCCATTGCTTCGCCTTATTCCCGTAACTTTGATTTTGCTTTTGCTGCGGTCTTGGCGAACTCCACTGACTTCTTCGCTCAAATTGGCGTCGTCGTTCGTTGTCGGCTGTTCTTCGGCTTTCAAATTGTACCGCGAGCTCAAATAATCTGTCTAATGTTGTTGGATTTCTTAGTTCGATGAAATCTTGAACTTGGGGCAGTAGCCTAGGAAGTATAACTTGAATAATTTCAGGATCCGGGCGACTTCCATACAAAAGCTTGAAAACTTGAATTTTCCTCAAAATAAAATTAGACAAATCTTCTATTCTTTCTTGGTATCGGCTAAACAGTTCAGCTTCCAATCTGGCTCGATCTCGCACCACGGGAAATGCTTTCACTAGAGAATTCTTGAAATTTTCATACGTGTATGTGGGGCTTCCTGGTTCCCCCAAGAGATTCTTTCCGATGCACTTGAACCAACTTAGCGCTTGGCCCTTCAAAGCGCTGGTAGCAAGAGCGACTTTCTGAAATTCGTGGACTGGATATAGCATGAAGTGGGAGTCTAGCTTTTCCAGGAAATTGATTACGGCTGTCTTGCCGTCAAAACTTGCCGCTGGCTTCATGGCTGCTCGCATGGTTTGTACGATGTAGCCGAATCCTTCTATGCCAGGAGGTGCTATCTCAGGATTCTGGACAGGTACAGCAGGTGTCTCAGGTTCGTCTTCTTGTTGTTGAGGCCATCCTCTTCTTTTTGTGCGGGCGCCACTATCAGGACTTAGCATTCTGTGTGTATTCTTTGAGAACATGGTAAATTCTGTAAAGGGTTCTTATCCTTACGTTCTAAGTCCTGAACTGGAACAGGGAGCGGAAGGTACGCTATGTTCTGATGTAACTGCTGGGCTGGAGAATAACTGCACGTGAAGGGATTTGAAATCCTCTTTTATTCAATCACTATTAAATACAAACCTCCCAATTCGGGAGAGATACAGAACGTAACAGACCACACTTTGGTCGAACTTAACAATCAAATAAATTTAAATAAATTAAAATAGAACTTAAATTAAACTTTGCTTCGCAGAGCAATTCGCGGAAGTTGGCCTCTATCTAAAAGGGTGCGTAGCAAGATATACTAAATACTACCGCACTTTAATTTATTTTACAATGCAATCACGTAGTAAGCACTATGGCTTATAAATTTAAACTGCTAGCTGGTCAGGCGAACGTTGAGCAGCGTGACCGTGATCTGAGGCAAAGCTCTCACACACCGAGAGGTTTCTACCTCTGGCTTAAATAGTGCTTGGCTGAACTTCAAAAATTAGCATAAGCTAAAAACGCGCGCTTCTTCTGACAGGAAGTTGAAGCAGAGAGGAGATAGAAAAGATTTAAATTAAAATAAACTTGGTTAGTTTAACTAAAACCTTACAAGCATTATTCAAAAGTTTTCAGGCAGTTTTACTGTAAAATTTTAGTGCAAAATTGCGAGTAAGTAAAGGCCTTTCTCTTATGTGTCTTTGGGGTTTAGTAGTTATTACGTCTAATTAACATCTGAAATATCTAGGTTTTGATTTTCGGCCAATACAAGTTTGATTTTTCAAGATTCTAGGTCTCAAAAACCTAATGATTCAACAAAGTTAATAAATAGTGGCAAAAACGAACTTATAAAATTTTCAAAATCTTTAGATAGAGAGTCAATTTTAACGTGAAATAACACGAATTTGAGAAAAGTATCAACGAAATTTGAAAGTGTCAGACATTTCAGACCTATTGCAAACATGGGAAGAGAAAAAACTGGTCAGTGATGAACATTGGTGTTCAAAATTTAAAGAGGAGGTGGAAAAATTTTCACAAAAGAGGGAAAAGGCAACAGAACGGATAGAAAGGCCAATTTGAAGATACGCATGGGCCGGTACAGCACGGCATGAGCAAATATGGCATAGGAATATGGGAGGAGTGTCGGAAGGAGTGTCTCACACGGGCGGTGTACCCTCAGCATTTCGGTGAAAGCTATTGTACAGTGTACAATGATTTCAGTGATGTCGAGTTGCTACTATCGTGAGGTATGGCCAACAGGCACTCCAAGAGACGTCAACTGGAAGCTGCGTCACTGGGAAGTTGGAAGAAGATCGAAGTGTGACAAGTGTAGCGGAGGAGTACTGGATCGCTCACAGCATCGTTTCACGAGCGTGGAGAGTACTTCAAACGGAAGGAACAACTATTTCGGTGTTAGCACTCAAATAGGTGTTCCTTTTTTCTACGAGCGACAACGGCTGTGGTCGATCGGTATATTCTCCTACTGGCGAAATGTGACAGGCAGCAGACAGCGATAGATATCTGAAGGTACATGCAACAGACGACTGAACATTCGATACCACGTTTTGTCGTGAGCAGGGGGCTGCAGAGACATTATCTATAAGCACTACGGCCAGTAAAGTGTGTGGTATCAAAGCCTGCTCATTGGAGACGCCTCTTTCTGTGGAGCTGGGAACACAAGAACTGAATACAACAGGAATGGGATCGAGTATTCTTTACAAATTAGATCCGATTTAGTCTGAAGAGAAGTTCTGGACGTATACATATCTCAAGAGAGAGGGGAACAAGAAACCAGTCCTTCAACATCATCGAAAGGGACCGTTTTGGAGGTACTGGAGCACTCGTTTGGGGAGGTAGTAGGCTTGATAGCCGTAGTGGCCGTCACATCTCCCAAGTAGGCCCAGTCACTGGTGTTCGCTAATGTACCGATGTTCTCTTGCTACACCTACGTCTGTTTAAGGGTGCTTCCGCTTCATGGACGACAACGCTACACCTAATCGCACAGTAGCTGTCGCTGAGCTCTTGGAGAGTGAAACTATTTCAATGCATGGATTGACCTGCAAGATCTTCGGACCTAAATTATATAGAAAAGGTGTGGAATCATCTCGGGAGACGCTTAGCAGCACATGACCAGCCGCCAGCAATGATTCCGCAGCTGAAGGATCTACAAGAAGAATGGGCCGTGCTTCCACAGCTTCTTCACAACCTTGTCTTCAGCATGGAAAACGTTGTAATTTCTGCATGGCAGTCATTTGTGATCAAATCCCTTTTTAAAGTACAGATTTTTCTAGTCAGGCGCCTGCCACATAGACATTTGCGTCTTCTCTGCAGGTGTGCTCAGAGCTATCTTTTAAACAAAGCGTCTTTTTTTCTTTTTTATTCCTTGCTTGGATAATTTTGGTGACTTGTCCCACGCTTTCATATCTAGGGATCTTATGGTATGATTTGGGTGGATGTGAAACACTTCTGCACGACGTCACATTCGAAAACTCACCTCGTCCTCGAATTTTGCACACCAGTATTCATAGATTAATTCATACATAGTGAAAACCCTCATGGCGACCACCTCCCATACATAAAACTACCATTAGCAATCATCTCACATCGTTAATAACCTTGTAGAGTCATTAGCTATTTTTTTAAAGCAGGAGACATGAAAAATGAGCAATACCCTCACCGAGACTCGAACCACGGACCTCTCGAATACGCGCCGAGCGTGCTGACCACTAACTACACCACGAAGGCATGCGAAGAAGGCGGGAGAAATACCTCACATACTTCCCCTTTTTAAAGGATGACTAGGGATTAGAGGCCCAATCGCCAAATTCCGGTGCGTGAGAATCATCATCCATCACCTTTTTTAGATCGGGCGCCATTTGCAGAGTCATGCGGTATTTTTTTAAAGCAGGAGACATGAAAAATGAGCAATGTCCTCGCCGGGACTCGAACCACGGACCTCTCGCATACGTGTCGAGCGTGCTGACCTATACGCCATGAAGGCATGCGAAGAAGGCGGGAGAAATACCTTATAACCTAGATAACAACTTCTCCTCCATAAGACGACCACCTCCACAAAAAAGAAAGTCTAGGAAAATTTCGTCAGTGAAGGAGAAAAACATTTTGTTTAAATAAATAGATAAATTAAATAAAAAGCCATATAGTACATTTAATCTCCAGCTTGCAACTTATTTAGTAGTTTGTACGTTTTACATTTTCAAATGTAGGAGAAAGATAAAACAATTTTTGAAATTCCCCGTTTTTCACATTTAAAAAGTAGCTTAAAATGTTTTAACTAATTAGTTGAAGATAATTTCCAAAGAGGGAATATTTATCGCATCGTTGCGCATAGTACAATGTTTAATATTTCTAAATAGTAACTTTTCTAAGTTACTACTATTCTTAAGAATATACTTAAGAATTCTCTTTATCTACAGTTTAAGTTTCACACAGCATAGTTATATCGTATAAAATGCATATTTTAGGTATTAAACAAACAGTTTGTATTCCTGTTCATTTTCTGTTAAGGAAATGAAAAGAATCTTTATTGCAGCATACAAAATTCGAGCCAAATTCTAAATATGATGCATCTTATTACAGTTTAGAATTTTTGTAATGTGAATAATGTTTCCGAAGTTATATTTTATTTAATATAAACATTTATTTGTATTAAATAAGTATACAAATTATTGCAAAACTCTGTAGCACAACTTTTTTATTGCCTTGAATTTCGTTATTACTACATGTATTTAAATCGTGACCAAAAATGACTTCCAATAAAGTGATAGCTGTTTCAATCACCTTTTCTTAAAAGTCTTCGTTGCATTCAAAGTGCTGGAAAAGTTATTGCAATGAAGTTAGAAAATATTGTTTTTAATCACAAAGCGGGATCTGTAAGCAACTAACCCAAAAGTAATTTTAAAATTGAATTCATTGAATTAGTACTCACAGCAAGCATGAATTCTTATTCTAATATTTACAAAAATGAGAAACGAAAAAAAAAAAAAAAACTCAAACGTTTGAAGAATACTTTATTTGAAAGTTATTATTGATGGCCAACATTATTATTGATGGCGAACATTATTACTGATGAAAATGGTGAGCTCCAATTTAATTAGAAGACTGAATATGATAAATCATGAAATCGATCGTAGAGACATAATGATTTCATAAGTCTCTTGCGCAACACTCTTAAAAAAATGTTGACAATTTGAAATGAAATTTTAGCTTAGAATATCAACAACATCAAGTTCCTAGCGCTATCAGACACCAATCTTCGAACACTGTTTTAATCGATCAAATTGCCTAGGTAACACACTCAATTGACTCAATAGATATTGGCCAAAAAGAAAACACTTGGGCAAGTTGCTTAAAATCGCCTTCATTTTGAATAAAAGTAGGTTATTTTCCACCCTCGCGATACTTTAGGAGTTAGGTAACACAAGCGAAGTAATTTATTTCCGCTATTAAAGTACTTTGCTTTCCATAGAAGAAATGCGCAACTTACTTGTACTCTGAACTTGTTGCTCATCATTGTTTCCTGTTTTAAATAAATATCTGAGGCTTGTTTAGGAAAATATTTTGTCCATGAATTGGAGCGCTTCTCATGTAGTATAAGGTAAGTTCTTTCTGTGTTTTTTTATACGCGGTTTCTCTTCCTTTATTTTTTTCTCGAAAATTATCAATGGAATGAAAAAATATTTCGTTTTTTTTATTTAATTACATAATTAACGACAAGTTTTATTAAAAAAATTAAATTAGATTTGTAAGATTAATTTTACATTTCATCTTAAAAATAGTAAAGGATAATGAGAATTTTAATATGAAAATTTAAAATAGAATGTAGCGATACTGAGTTAAAACTCTTTGAAAAACCACATTTTACAGTTACATTGCAATACAATTACATTTTCGTTTTTTTTAATATTGTTTAACTTTTAAAAATACTTTTTAATTTATGTAGACAGTGTTTTAACAATTATTTTTAGTCAATAAGAATTATCCTTATTACAAATTTATTTGTTATCAAAGATGGCATACCAGACGTTGATAAATTTAGGAACATATTTAAAAATCGATAAGGAAAGATGGGAAATGCAAACAAGAACTTTGTATAATTACAAACACTTTTATCTTCTGTTTGGGAAGGGTCAACTTAAAAAAAGCACCTTGGAAAAATCTGCATTGAAAAATTTGAAATTTAAAAAACTGCAAGTTGAAATTATCTTAATTAATTTAAAACTACTAGATATTAAATACTCTCATAACAGGAGAAATACAATGAACTCAATTTAGTTCCAAATCATCAAAACTTCAGTTTATCTTAGTTGATAAACTGAAATTTTGATAATTTGAACCAAAGCTAAACTTCTGAAAACTTGAATCAAATAGAAACATTATTTGGCTTTCCGTTATTCCAACGGTTTTGATAATGGCTTGGTAAGGTATGATGATTGGGTTCAGCTCTTCATTGTTAAGAAGTTCTATTAGAATAGTTAAGCCAAAAATTATCAAAACCGTTAAGAAGTTCTATTAGTTCTTCTAACAATGAACTGCTTAACAATGAAGAGCTGAACCCAATCATCATATCTTTGAGAAGATTTTGTTACTTTGTAAGGTTTTAGTTAAACTAACCAAGTTTATTTTAATTTAAATCTTTTCTATCTCCTCTCTGCTTCAACTTCCTGTCAGAAGAAGCGCGCGTTTTTAGCTTATGCTAATTTTTGAAGTTCAGCCAAGCACTATTTAAGACAGAGGTAGAAACCTCTCGGTGTGTGAGAGCTTTGCCTCAGATCACGGTCACGCTGCTCAACGTTCGCCTGACCAGCTAGCAGTTTAAATTTATAAGCCATAGTGCTTACTACGTGATTGCTTTGTAAAATAAATTAAAGTGCGGTAGTATTTAGTATACCTTGCTACGCACCCTTTTCGGTAGAGGCCAATCTCCGCGAATTGCTCTGCGAAGCAAAGTTTAATTTAAGTTATATTTTAATTTATTTAAATTTATTTGATTGTTAAGTTCGACCAAAGTTTGGTCTGTTACGTTCTGTATCTCTCCCGAATTGGGAGGTTTGTATTTAATAGTGAGTGAATAAAAGAGGATTTCAAATCCCTTCACGTGCAATTATTCTCCAGCCCAGCAGTTACATCAGAACATAGCGTACCTTCCGCTCCCTGTTCCAGTTCAGGACTTAGAACGTAAGGATAAGAACCCTTTACAGAATTTACCATGTTCTCAAAGAATACACACAGAATGCTAAGTCCTGATAACTTGAAACTTAAATACGGCGTTTTAAAATTTTAGTAGAACCAACTAAACAGTTCCTTTTTTGATTGTTTTTGTCAAAAGATGGGCCTTGATTTTCTAACCCTGACATTCTGAACTTTGATTACATTCAACATCTCTCATTCTGAGTTGTTGAAATTCTTAAAATAAGAAACACGTTTATTTTTCTTTTATTTGAAATTACTCTGGTGCAATCTTCGAAAAATGTTGGAGGGAAACTTCTATATTCCTAATTTCGTTGTTTCTTTTGAAACGCCAAATCAAGGCTCTTATAGCAATAGTTTTTAAAGTAATTCATTATTAATGAAGGTAACTTTCTATAATGCCCTTCGTTATTTTCGCCTGTTATTAAATATATATATAAAATAAATTTGATATAAATCAAGCTCTTCAATCTTATTTATATTAGCATTTAAATATCAAAATAGAAAATTTTCTCCACATACCTAATGTAGCTGAGTTAAGAACAAATCTTCGTTTTGTCTTGATTTTTATTTTTGTCATTAGCGTAAAATCTGCAATGAAGAAAATGAAATGCATCCTTCAGTTTGAGTAAGTATGACACACTTTCTCATCATACTGACCTATAAACGTTATCTTTCTTTTGATTTTGAAACTGTACCCTCAAGGATGTGCAACACCTTCTAGAATATCAAATCTTTTTCTTTTTATTCATTTATATTTTTTCTGTTAAATTGTAGCTTTTTTACTTTTAATGAAAAAATACTTATAAATCTAATATAGACATCAGGAACTGCTAAGAAATAGTTTCGTACACTGCGTGATTTAATAAATATATCTTGTGTTATTTATGCATGTTTTTGTCACAGATGGAAGATTACTATGCATCAAGTTCTTCAGTATCATGTGTACTTTAAGAGTTTAAAATGAAAAGCCGAATCCTCTTATTTAGTTGAGTTAGGGTAGATTTCTGATGTAAAGTCGTGAGAACTGAAATTAAGACCTACCTACCTAAGCTCCATTCAAAATTTAATCTATAGCACCCCTGTATAGTCGATAGTATAGCTGCCCTACTTGAGAGGGGGTTATCTTTACATGTATTTTTATAGACAGAGAAAAAATATCCGCGTTTAGCGAATAAACCACAGCCTAAGGCGGAGGAGGCAGATTAAAAAGTATCCATTGAATCATTTAAGAATATTTGCAATACAGTTAATTTAACATGCGTATGCATCTAACGTAAATGTATAGAAACACACAAAAATGATAATACATTAGATGTGAATAAAACTGTAACAAATATAAAGATGAAATATCATTGCAGGAACAGAAAAAACTGCAACACGCTAAACAGTGCAGGATTCATATAGTCTATAAAAAGCAATTTTATAATCCGTAATAAGTAAAAATTGTAGGAAAAACAAGCCAATAAAAAGGATCAAATTCGCTGAAACAACCTTGTATTTGGCGTACATTTACTAAAAACACTCAATCGATTTCGAGGGCAGCTACAGGTCCCTCCTCATCAGAAGAACAAAATATCTAGAAATGGGTATGGGCTAGTGTTTTTAGTAAATGTACGCCAAATACAAGGTTGTTTCAGCGAATTTGATTGTCACATTGGCGTGTTTCTCTTCTATTGCAATAAAAGGATATTTACAAGCACAATGGTACAGAAAGTTTTTAGCAATAAGGCTTGATAAAATTACCATACAATGATATTAATTATACAATAGAATGGTCGTTCTAATTATAAGGTATGAATCGAATATGGCATAACACAAAGAAAACTACTACAGTCCCGGAAGATCAGATGCAAAGGTCGTAGGACTCTTTCACTACTGTTAGCTACTCGAGGAAAATTCTGGGACGAAAATTTTTAAATGCTTCCCTTCCGCAAACACATTACAGTCACAAACTTCATATTTCGGACTCGAGCTAATAGGCGGGACAATCAGCTTTCCCTAATCCCTTTTACCACATGGAGCAGCTAAACTGCATGAAAGCTACATTCAATATTTAATAAAATTTGAAAAAAGTAATTATTTCGGACGACAGTAACTGCTGAAAGTCACTTTTTCGAATCAAACTGCATCCGATGATAAGAATCGTAAATGCTTTAAATTAACCTTATAAATATTATAACCATCATATATTCTGGCCCTATGTGCTTTAAAAATTAAAGACTTTTTAAATATTAAAGTCCGTTTAATTTAATTAGTCTACTTGACATTTCAGAATTTTTTTTTCAAAATTACGTTCATATTTTATAATTGCTATTTGTTTCAGATAAGTGTAAAACAAAGTTCACCGGATTAGTTTTATGAGTTCTAAAGTAGACAAGAAAGATTTTTCGCTAATTTATAAGCTATACAAATGCCGGAATAGAGACCTACTTATACGAGATATAGCTTAAAGCATTCTGAATAATTGGGTCAGAGTTAAAAACTGAGGGGAAAAATGAATAAACTGCCTGAATGTTTCCAGAAGACAGGAATTCAGCTATACTTACTATATGCTCGTTCCTGCGGATATCGACAGAAGTCTGCTTATTTTTTAAGGCAAAAATCAGTTAAACTAAATCACGGAAAAAATCAATTAGAAATTTATATTATCATAAAATATTATTTGTGGGTCGCTTACTGTCGTAAACATATCGAAATGTGATACTCAGTCCTCTCTCAAATAAAATAAGATGCGTACTCTTAACATGCAGAAATCCCCAGCATTTTATTTTAAACACACAGAAAATAGAGCAAATAAAAGAAAAGGGCAAATGAAGAAATGAAATAGAGCAAATGAAATAAAAAATTCGTTACTTTAAAAAGCGATTAGAAATCGAAGCTCAAATTGTATGCATCTATTATTATACAGGTGCTCCTCCAATGGGCTGTGGGGCAAGTGTCGACGGAGATTCCGATTCACAGGCTTCTCTCGAAGAGTGGGAAAAGGTTCAAAGGCGACGTACTTCGGTTTTGTCAGAGGTATCAGACGCCGATTCTGATTCGAGTATAGGAGTAAGAAAGAATTTACAGGATAGAGATATGAAAACTTCTGGCTTTCAGGTAATTCTTTCAACTTTTTTTAGTTATTAGCGCAATTTTTATGTATGTATAAGCTCAAAACTAGGAAATGCGAACTAAAAAAATGGAGAAGTTGAGAAAATGAGAAATAAAAGCCAAGATATCTGTGCATACTAATGGTGGGGAGGGAGAAACTTCTCTCTAAAAATGATGGTTATATTATAGGTCTATAAATAAAAAAATAGTTTTGTCTTATGAAATGTTAAATATTGTTTTTGATTTCGTAGCTGGGAAGAGATATGTATCAAACTGTTACCGATATTGCAAAATAAATTCGTTTAATGCATTTCTTATTCCTCAAGAATAAACATAAGCAATTGAAGAAGAAAGGGAGCTGCTGGGATCCGAGCTTTCAAGATTAGCGTATCTATAAGACAAATTTTGGTGGTTGGGAAAAATGGTTTAATTTCAGAAGGGGTTTCCTTGCAATCTAGAAAAGTCTAGAAATTCATGATGTTCATTTGAAGACATTCCTTGGTCCCGACTTTCACTCAAAATACACTGCAGGAAAAAGTTAAAAGATAACTGATGAAAATGAGCATTACTCTCTTTGCTTTGAGATAAAAACATGAAATTTCATAAAATTTTTATAATTTTTTAATTAGAGAATGATATATGAACATACATAGAGGACTCAAAAAGTAAATTACACTTGCTTATTGCAGATCGAGAAACTTTAACTGAGACGTGCATTGCAACGCACTATGGTAAAGATACATCACACTATTTCTTAATATAACCGCTTATTCTTTGTAAACTCTTTTCTGAAAGTTCAACTAATCTTTTAGTGCCCTATGAATATAAATCTGCCTTTTGCCGACAAAAAGTTTCCATCAAAAACTATTGTTTTCTCCTCTCCATTGCTGGAAATTTGTTGTCCATCCAGTCAAGAACTGTGCAATTTTTATGATTTTTAGTTCGCAATTGCTAGGATTCATATCATCAGCCAGCAGGACAACAGTTTCTGTTGATCGCATGATATCTTTCTTTGTTGATCAGCAGCACTCAAGTCTTCCCGGCCCGGTTTGAATTGCCGGCACCATTTGACTTCAGCTGTACATGGCAATGCTTTTGCTTCTCTTGCATAATTTTACAATGAATGTCGATAAAGTTAAAAGGTTTTGCCCATACCGTTCCTCATACTTCAAGGCTGGAGTTGCTCTCCCGTTACTATGAAATTTATACCATTATTACAATAAAATTATTTTCATATGAAGGCGAAGACATGAACTTCATTTTGTGCGTATACTATTCTTGTTGCGTAGTTCAGCCAGATAGTAACAGTTTTTCATTTCTCCTCATAATATAATTTTGAAATTGAAACGTAATTTTTAATTAAAGGAAAACAACAGTAAAAATAATATATTAAATAACTGTACAAGATATATATATGAATTCAAAGCAAAAATTTAACAAGGAGTATGATTTTCCCTGAACGAAACACAAAACACAAAACGTTTGTTCATGCTGTTACACGAATTTGAAAGGATTTAGAGGGAAGAAGTTTCGCTGCTTCTAATTTCCCTTGTTAGCTCTTGAAATGTTCTAGGAGGAGGCAAAAAGTCTGAAATCTTGAGTCTTAAAGAGCATTACACAGGCTCAATCTATTTAATTTTATAAAGTGGACATTTCAGTTCATTTTCTCACTTTCTAGATTTCAGAAACGAGTGTAGCTCAATGAAGTAGTTAATTATTATCCAATGAGAGGATTTCATTATCGACAGCTTATTAAAGTTGTAGACCTTATCTGAATATCTCTGAGAATTTAAGGAACTACTCTAAAAGACATGAAAATTTATATGGCCGTTCAAAAAAATTCCACCAAGAAACATGATTCCCCGATTTTTTTATCTATACCTAGCCCTATGACCTGCACGGGTTATCACCAGAAAGGCCCAAATTTCCATAACTGCCGTGAGAAAGAAATATTTTCTTGATTTTAATGCCGAAATGTCCCTGGTATTTTATACCTGGGTTTAAGTGTTTTTAGTATATTGCGTTAATTTCTTGGACATATTTTGAGGTGTACGTATATACTTACAGACATCAGAAAAAATATTCTAGGCAGTATATATTAGAGATGGACAAAACTGCTCCTTTAAGGGATCAGATTGGAACCGTTCGCTCACTGAAGTGAATCAGTTCTTTTTAATGATTCACCTTTCACTAACAATGGCCTTGATAAATACGCTCGAAACAGGCATGGATAGAGCAGTGTGCAAAGATCGGGCAAAAGCACAAAGAATCGAACTAGGAGTGGGATCCACGGAATCAGCTCAATCAAACCGCTCACTCCCTGGACTGATTTCTTTCAGTTGTACGTTTGTGATTTCTTAAAAAAGCACCTTTCTGCACAGAACAACAATAAAATTCTGGAACAAGAAAATGCTAAAAAAGTTCAAAAATAATGAAAACTAAACTCAATTTTGTTAAATATTATATTATTTTACTACTATAATTGATATTTTTTTGCTACTACAAAGCACAGTGTAAAAATAAATTTTTAGATTGGAGACAGATCCTAAAGAACAGAAAATTGTCTTCTGACATTATCAACATTTTAATTTTTAATCTAATTTGAACAAATGATACCAAATATTGCTCGAGGTTCTTCTACGAGGTAGGGTCGACTTTTTGTTTTGCAATCTTGAAGAAGTAAATTAGATGGAAAAATTTATGTTTATAAATATATACTAATTCTAAAGTAGATTAAAGACAAATTCACAACTCTTGACTAAAAGACGTTAGGTAAACTAGTTTATGATTTTATATAAATATTAATTTATATAAAATTTATTTATTAATAATTTATTATTTTATATAAATATATACTTTTTTATACAATATTTATATAAAATATTGTATAAAAAAGGAATATCTAATATCATTGCTGTAGAGTGTTTGAAGAATCGAAATGAAAATCAAAGCAAGATTTCCGAGGAAGCGAAAAGAGCAAATCCTCAGGACTCCGCAAGACCCGAATTTGCGGCTAGTGAAGGAAAACCGGGGCCATGGAAAGAGCGAATAATGAAGACTCCGTAGGAATCAGACCCGCGGCTAGAGTAGGAAAGATGAAAAATGCGAATAATCAGCGCTCCGAGGGATTCAGATCTGTCACTAGAGAAGATGCGTCGGAGCGATCACAGCTGGGAGTTCGAGGAGGAAACTGAGCACCTGAAACATACGTACTTTAAACAGATCCTTTCACGGGCAGATGGGGGAAAAAACTCCATCCATTTACAAACGAGAGTAATCAGTTTCGCCGAGATGCGTCGGTTTATTTAATATTATGTTTTTTAAATACTACATGGAACACAAGCAAACCAAAAGCACAAATATATACATGTATAACACACACACAATGGAGTTGGCTGTTCATGAGTGATCTATTTATATGGAACAGAGATCGAGTACCAAAAATATATGTTAAATCTATTGAATTCAGTTTTTCAAGCTGAGATTAGAGCAATTTTTTATGGATTAAAATGGATTCAAGAAAACTTTATTTATAGACATAAAATAGATATTTATTCTGATGCTTTGTCTGCTTTATACGCAATTTCTAATATGCACATTGATAATTTATTAATAAACCAAATTAAAAATGATTTCAAACTTCTTGCTGAAATCCATGTTATAAATTTACACTGGATCAAAGCCCATGTTGGATATATTGGTAATGAGAAGGCGGATACACTGGCAAAGGAAGCTGCTCAAGGTCTGGGAAAGAAAGATATTGAAGTGTTGTATTCGAAAAGAAAGTTGTTAAATATTATGAAAAAAGAGATACTTGTGGAATGGGAAGAAAATTGGGAATTGCCTGGAAAAAATAATGGTTATATCAGATTTTTGAAAATTGATAAAAGGAAAAAAAATATTTAGTAATACAGATATGAACCAAAGTATTACTGGTCACGGACGATTCCCAGCATATTTTAAGAGATTTGGTCTTCAAGAAAATGAAAACTGTCAATTTTGTAGTAAAAGGTATTAATTGCCACTTTCTCGAATCTTGTAGTTTTACTAGAGACATGGTTCAGAGACACCAGTTTGATATAAATGGGGATTTTGAAAATTCTGAGAAATTTAAACAAGTAGCAGAAAAAATTATGGTGAGAATTAATCAGAATAAAGAAGCGATAGGAATTTTAATTTGGTTGGATAATTTGATGGAACAAGCCTGGCTCCCTGTTCTACGTTAGTGTTTGACAGGTTGGCCCCTGTTATGGCCTGATGGCTGAACTTGTTTCTGCCCGGGGGGTTCAGGGGCTTTCCCCGTTCCAACAACAATAACATACACAGATACACGCATAAGGGAAAAGGTCAGAGACGTTTTCGGTAAATAATAAAGGAAGGAATGTCAGTGTTTACATAAGAGGAATAAAATTTTTGTTACTTTTCCCAACAAGAGCTCTTCCTTAAGAACTATCGGTTTGTTTTCACTCGATCGAAGATTAGTCTCTCAGTAATGTGAATCGGTTCTTTTAATCAGTTCCGGAGCGGATCGTCTAACTCTAGTATATATACGGCCTCGTCGGTCAGAGGACTAGAATGTTGCTGGGAGTATTATAAAATCCGAATAACAAAAACAATGTATAATTTCTGAGGTAAAAATGGATTTATTATTAAAAAATTTTTTTTCACAATCATTTTACAGCAGTAAAGGCTCTTAACAGCATTATCTGTTTCTGGACAGAGGCAAGCTCTAATAAAAGTTCTGAATATTTTACAGTGAATTTAGACTATTTTACGGTAAGTTTAGACTATTTTAGAGTAAAGTTTAGAATATTTTCTTCGCTTTCTTTACTACCGAATTTATTGCGTGCTCTCGTAAATAATCTTCGGCACTGAATTACTCTTGCATTAAAATTTCCATGTTTTAAATCTTCTCTCTCTATCAATCCTGTCACTTGACTCCAGATGTTGGAACTTAGCCCTTAAATTGACTTACCCTGTAGCTATTGTTCCTCTAGCTTAAACGTGAAATTTTAAATCATCTCAGTTCAAAAGTTTAATTTCAAAGTAAAAGAAAGTCGCTCCGATTAATACGGTTTCGTTCTCTGAAACCGAAATATAATCCTGAAGAAACGTAGTAGAAGAAACTTAACAGAAGAAAGTGCCTTAGATGGGGACTCTTACCATCTCATGGTCTACACTTGGAATTCCCATCTGGTCTCTGAAATACACCGTTTAACCCCTTGAGATTGCCTTTCTCAGCTGCTAGATGATATTCGACCTCTGGGCTCTCAGATTACCTGCTTATCATTTGTTCATGTTCTGCCATTCGTCGTCTGGAAGTACAGCTTTTTATACAAGTGGGCGGCCACTACTTAATGAGAATCCGCAATACACAAATCGTCTTTGGCCAATACTGGACACTGTCCTGATGGGGGTTATCACATCTAAAGATGCGTGCGGCTACAAGAAAATTCTCCAAGAAACGAGCTTGTCGTTCTATTGTCGGAGAGTTCCTAGCCGAAAAATGTTTCTCTGGAACCTATGTCCCGGCTAGCTACGCGGAACATTTTACAATCGACAAGAAAATATTTCGTTTAAATTTGTGTCCCTAGTCGCTTTTCCCCAATTTGATATGCAAAGAGGAAAATTGGCGGAAATGTTTCTTTCGGCGCGTTGTTGAGGGTAGGTTATAGATATAATATCATTTAACTGATGTCTTCAACACACTTGAGAAACAGTTAGGTTATTTGAATATGGCAAAGCCCACGAGGGGTGCCTGCCTAAGGAGAAGGATGGCTTTGTGGAGGGCTTCTCAGGAAAATTGGTTCGTATTATTATACTTTGGGGAAACGATGAGAACCAAACATGCAGTCAGCCCGTTTACCTGGGCTTGAACCCGGTAGAGCTTCCTATTTTCAGCTGTCTTAACTCTTTGGCCATCAGTAGGGCCTTGGCGAAAAGAGTTTAGAAAACTAACTTTCTTAATAATTACTGAGAGCAGCAACGCCTTCCAAATAGCACTTTCCCCACCTCTGCACCACTTCCACAGGCCAGGCGGTAGAATTGTGGATGAATCTCTAATAACTTAACAATTAAGACCATATTTTACTTTTAAACTACATCATTTGTGATGTAATTTGCATAAACCTCTGGTGCAACAGCGTATCGTGACAAACCAAGAAGCATACCATGAAAATTAACTTAAAACTAACTGGTAGTCAAACTTAAAATCATAATTGTCACAAGGTTATCGATAGTTAAAAAAATATGTGGAATGAGCAATAGTTTAAAAATCAAGTTTTTTTTTTAAATTTCTAAGCGGGTACTTTCAATACTAAATTGGAAATTAAAAAAAAAATTTCTTTTTAATTTTTTAGCCCTTAATGGCGTTAGCCCAGAAGGGCTATTAAATCCGTTTGGCACTTTGCGTTGAAAACTTAAATGCGTTGAATCACTTTTCAAATTGTTGCCCTCAAATATTATCCCCCTATATTATATTTAATGAAATTAAATACTGAAGAATCTGCATAAATGTATGTATGTTTTTCGCATAGTGATAAAACAACGGTACTTAGAGCCATCAAATTTTAAATAACATAACTCTCCACCCGAATAGGGAGATCTGGAAGTCCAAATTTGGAATTTGCTTCATTGTCTATTTCATATTTTGTGAAACTTGTAACGAATTTTTGATTGACAAACTCAACGATTTCAAAGCGAACAATGGCAACAACTGTTCGAAAAAAAATTATTTCCATCTCGCGAGACTGTGTATTTTAAATTAAAAGATATGCTCTTTTTAAATTATTTCGTGATATTGCTGTTGAATTGAATTTTATGGTTTAAGTGCGAAGAACATGATATTTAATAAACAAAGGTAACACACCAAAATGCTAAAAAAAGGCCCCTTTGAGAGTAATATAAAATTTGTAAACTTTCAGGTTTTTATTTATTTATATATATGCGTTTTGAAAATACGTACTGAAAATTTTTAAATTTAGCTAACAAATTTTACATTATTTTTATTATTATTATGGTCATAAGACGTCTAATATGAGTCATCACTAGGGTTTGGCGATTGGGTCCAGGCCTTGCCAGTGTTATACTGTTACATAATGATACCTATAAGATTTTTTTCCTCCTCACTACACGTGCCGTCGTGGTTGGAAAGCGCATCCGGCTAGGAAAAGGAATCTTGCTGGGATTTTGAGTCCCGGCGGGGTCATAACACATTTTTTACCTCTTTTGTTCCAAATAAAATGCTTAATGTTAATGAATGCTGAATGTTCAAAATAAAATGATACAAGTGGCACCCGAACTAAGAAGTTGATGGATGGTAATTCCTTACCGCCAGGTTTGCAACTGGGTCCCAGGCTTCCCAGCCGCCCTTTAAGAGGGAGACAATGTAAGGTTCTTCTCCTTCCGAAAGTATGTCTAGGTAGCCATCAGAAGGTCCGGCGAGATCACTGCATATTTTTCATGTCTCTTGTTCCAAAATAAAATGCTTAATGGTCTCTACAACCTCTAAAAATTAATGTAAAAAAAATTAAAAACTTTATGCGTCCAAATTTGTTATTTTTTAGTTACTTCTTAGATTTGCCTTCGTATCTTTCCGATTCACATTTATTTTTATAAGAGGCAAGTTAGGGTTAAATGCAAACTTTTGTGCTTGTTGTGGATTTGAAAAAAATCCGTTTGCAAATATTTATAACCCACGAATACTTCTTATTCTTACTTATTTATTTGATGATAAAAGCAGTAACAATGTGCCATGTAAGTCATCCAAAGCTAGTGTAATCCAAAGCCAATGTAAGTCATCCAAAGTTAGTGTAATCTAAAGCCAATGTAAGTCATCCAAAGCCAGAGCATTAGAGATAATTTTTTAGATTATTTATAGATTGTCTAGTCATTTTTCTGAATTCATCAAATATGAAAACTTTTATTTATAATCGTATGCCAAAAGAAAATGCAATAGTTTTAAAAAATAAATGTTTCGTATTTAGAAATAACATGTTTCCTTACTGATTGATTTTAAAGTACACATTTTTATTTAACTAAATTTCCCACAGCAAGGGTGTTTAGTATTTTATATTTTGCTTTTCCTTCGCAGTATGACAACCTACCAATGCCATACAATTAAGCAAGAAGCTCGGAAGGTGCGTAACATTTTTGCACTTCTCATTTTTCTGTTGATTTCCCATGTAATATTCCTATTATACAACATTTAGATACTACTGAAACTTAAAACCCTATTAATTTAAACTGATTTTATTTTTAAGTTGCGTATTTATTGCAGGTGCTTTACCGTCAGTTTCATGTTTCACTCAACCTGTGGCCGAGTAGTTAAGACCCATGTATGCTAGTAGTTCGATCCGGGTTCGAAAGGGTTAGCTATGTATTTGGATTTCGTGGTTCTTCCCATGTATAACGTGAATTTCAACCAGGTTCCCTCAGACATTTCTCCACAAAAGCATCCCTTCCTTTATCTAGATAGTCCTCGTATGCTTTGCCATATTCTTGTAACATAATCTTAACCTGAATTTCAGGTTACTTTGTACAAGAAGCCATAGGAAAAACAGTAAGCTGATTTAGAATAGACAAATGAAACTGGATTGTGAAAAGGGTTCATACTTGAAATGAGAGAGAAAAAGAGCGCTTTATTACTTTCCAAAATCTTCTAAACGTCAAAATCATGAAGCGAAATTTCTTTTACAAGTAACTAACTAAACTATATTATTTATATCGAATATTCTTACATACTGCAGAACGCATATTAAAATGAAAGAAGTTATGCAGAACAGTTAACCGATTAGTAAAGTATAACGTTTTAGAAATGATACGCGGTTCTCACAATCGATGCAGTTTTATAATGTGTTAAATTTAGCTTCAAGGACACACAAACTATTCCTGTTTAAGAAAAAGGGATAACTTCCGTTAAAGAAAAGTATGGTTTAAACAAATTCATTGGTATACTTTGCCGAAAAATACTTTTTTTTAAAATATTTTCAGAGAAAGCAAAAAAAAAAAATTTTTTTTCCAAATATTCATAGCAGAATGAAAACATTTGGTTGAAATAATCGTTTAAATCGCTGGCCGTGAGGCAACGCAGCCCGAAGATTAAAATTCGCTATTTCGACATCCTGCACAACGGCATTGCGGCAAAGCATTTGCTCAGCCCGGGCATACGTCATTCTCCGAGAGAGTGTGGGCGATATGAGAGCGCTTCCTGGAAGATGAAGAAATAGTCACCGATCGATGAAAACCCTGGAAAAGGAAAACAAGAGAAAAAGTGCGGCTGCGCAGATGATGGTTCTGTAGAGATTTAACTGCTTTCCTCTGCAGCCTTAAAATACTTGAAAAATAAAATGCGGCGGTATTATCTTCAGTACTATTGAAGCGTTTCTAAATTTAACAAATTTATTTTACAAGAATTTAAGATACATATGGAAGGATGACAGAATATAAAAATTTAGAAAAATATATCAGTTTTTATGTGTATTTACTTATTCAATGCTCTAATTAAATTCCGATTGATTCAAAGATACTCTCTGAACAGCGAAAGGAGGTGAAATGTTTTAGAAATTGGGAGGCAAAATCTATTTATGTATAACACTTAAACACTAAAAATGAAACAATAATTCAACACTAAAAACGAAAACAATGATTATAACACCAAGAACAAAGAATTTACAGCTATAAATTAAAAGCAATTGAAACATAAATTTATGGTAATTCATTTGTAGTACTATACTTTGAAACAAATAATAATTTCGATTATTTAGGTATGGTAAATTCTCAGCAATAAAAAAATGAAAAAAATTCAGTAAAAGACGAAATAAAACGTATATCGAAATCTAGCTTCTAAAAAATACATTCTTGAATCATAGTCAGTAAAGCTGTCATAAAAATTTTACGAAGGAAAAGTTATTTTTGTGTACAGTTATAATTAGAAACGACGCATAGATCAACTATTTAGGCTATTACAAACATACGGATGTGAGTTATAACTAGAGAACATTGCTTGGTATGCCAATCAGCAACTGAATCGAAAAAAGGGCCTTTTATCGAACACGGGTCTCGTTTAGGAAGTGGTTTTCAAGGAGCTTCTTTTTATAGTCCTGTAGGGATTTACATTTATTTTAAATAACCAGTTAAATTTAATTTTAAGTTACTTTCCTATAAGCCCTCATTTCCCTAATTGTCAGTGCCAGAATATTTAAATTTGGTAGCGCGCGTAAGGAATGCAAATTCTACCAGTGGGAAAAAAACGTTTAGATATCGATGTTCTAGTAGGAAAACTTAGTGAGAGTCTGGTAAATATCTGTGCGGGGTTGTACGCAAGCTTCGGCTTAGCAGTCATTGCTGGTTAGACGTGGCTTTACAGCTATTACCTTGCTGCCACTACACTTATCAACGCGCTGTAGGATACAGGATTGTATGAGCCCTGTAGCTGAATTCTACTCCTTGTGAATACCTCCAATTTTGAGTTTTGATTCTACTGTTTCAGTTATCGCCCAAGCAGAGGCGTAGTATGTTAGCGTCAAGTTGACGCATTGTAAATAATTTAAAGAGTTTAATAAAAGGTAGTTTTAAGCCTTCTTCGGTGCAATTACTATTTCTCCAGATTCTACACAACAGGTAGACAGGAGAATATTACATCTGGCGTCCGAACATCCTACTCGGATCCAATGGCCAAGAATTAGGATGGGCAATCATCCTTACAAGATGCACAAGTCGTAGACCCGATGATAACAAGCCCATTGGATGGATATGGTTTTTTAATACAGACGATGAGAGCAGCAATTAAACCAGCAGTGGTGTTCGACGGTAAAAACTCCGTCACTTCCTTCCTGGAATCCCTTGAGACGCACTTTCAGTTGTATCCGGTACCCGAAAGACAAAAAGTAGCTATCGCCTCCAGTTCCTCCGAGGACAGGCGGAGTCTTGGCGGAAAGGAATTGCACAATTCTTACTCGGGGAAGTCGTAAGCCTCACCTACAATTTTGAAAATTTCAAAGCGGCACTCCTAAAGGCCTTCCCGATCGTGAAAGATCGTGCGAAACTTGAAGCCGAACTCTACAGCTTTTATCAACGGAAAGTTGAACACCTTACCGAGTTTATCCTGTGGAAAGTCAAACTAGTGAATATGCTATATGGAAGGAAGCCCGATAACGAAGTAATTGAAGTTATATTATCAAGATTATTGCCCGCAGTACAAGATTTCGTGGAGCTGAGAAACCCACGGACGCTGCAAGATCTATTCGAATTAGCCGTAAAATTTCAGAAGCGGCGGATAGCGGAAAATTCGAGGTTTCCCACCCAGAGTTACTATCAGAAGTTCTCTCGACAGCCGGCCGGAGAAAGAAACAAATACAACGGGGGTAAAGGCTTTCTAGCCACGCCGTAAACAAGCAAGAATGAAACGGTAAAGCCAAAGACCGCCAGCGCACCCAGCAAACATTAGGAGGAAAGAAGAATTTAAACGAATGAATAGAGAGGCCTGAGAAATTGAGGGTTCAGACTCCCTGTGCATCGCAAAATCCCTCTAAGTTTTATCTAAATATCGTGGTAGCCAAGAATTCCCAACTACCGGTAATCCAGGTTCTTTTGAACGACACAGAAATCGTTGCCGCACACGGGAAAGTTTGCGAAGGTGTCGGGAAGCTATCGCTGAACGTTCAGGTAAAAAACGAAGTTTTGAAAGTTTTATTTTTTGTTGTTAAAAATTTGCAAAACAATCTAATTTAGGCACAGAGTTCCTCAGGGCGGAGAACGCCACAATAAACTTTGCAGAAAATTCTATTTTCTTGGATATGGTGCCAAAGGTGGTGGAAGAGGTAAATGCTCCTGATATCGATCTTCAGCATCTAAACCAAGATAAAAGACCCAAGCTGGAAGAACTCGTAAGTAGACTTAATACGTTATTTTCTGAGAAGCCAGTTAATACACAAATGCGACAGAACTAAAATCAAGCGAAGGAACTAAAACCTATGCGATAGAACTAAAATCAAGCGAACCTTGTAAAGCAAAACCTTATCGATATGGTAAGGAGAAAGAATAGAATATCACATAGAACAAATGTTAAGGGATAAAATAATTATTCCCATCAATAGTGAATATGCTAGCCCAGTTCTGTTATGTAGAGAGAGAAATAACTTGACCCCTTCGGATTCAAAAGCTTATTGTTTTGCGATCGATTACTGAAAACTTAATAGAATGACTAAATTCCCTATTTACCCTTTACCGGTAATAGAAGAAATAATACGGAAAATTAGGTCTACAAAATATATGACTACTCTTGATCTTACTTCAGGCTACTTTAAAACAGCCATGAAACCAGAAGCTGTCAATAAAAGAGTGTTTATTACAAAATCCGGCACTTATGCATTTTTACGCATGACATTTGGGCTTTGCGGGGCTCTATCAACTTTTTAACGCGCTATGGACATAATTTTACGTCCCGTCCTAGGAAAACCCATTTTGATTTATCTCGATGACATTATCATAACTAGTGACACTATTGAACTACACGTGGAAGACCTCCACGAAGTTTTTTCATTATTAAGAGAAGCAGGTTTAACTATTAATGCCGCAAAATATAAATTCGCAACTAAGGATCTGCGATATTTAGGATACAAAATCTCAGCTAAGGGTATCGAAACTGAGGATTCTAAAATAAAAGCTATTAAAAATTATCCTCCGCCAAATACGGCGAAGAAACTTTCATTATTGGCATGTGCTCATATTATCGTTCGTTTATCCCAAAATTTTGCCGATATTGTGTTTAACCTTTGTTAGTTTTAAAACGAAAGAAATCCAAGTTTGCATATGCAGCGGAGGGAAACACAGCTTTTGAAAAATTGAAAGCAGCTGTAATTAATAGCCCAGTGTTAAAATTCCCGGAAGGGGACGAGAACTTGGAGATCGCGGCGGATGCTTCAAATTACGCCGTGGGTGCGGTTTTAATTCAAAAAGGCCACCCCTTGGCATTTTCCAGCAAAACTTTGGGTCAGATACAATGGAAATACAAACCGACAGAAGAGGAAACGTTAGCAGTGTTAATGGCAATTCAGAAGTTTAGGCTATACTTCGGAAAAGCCCCATTTATAATCTACTCTGATCATGCGGCCGTAGGTAGATTATATTCTGGAAAGAATTTAACTCCTAGATTAATTAGATGGGCCTTAAAGTTACAAGAATACAACTTAATAATTAAGCACACTCCCGGCAAGGAAAATACAGTGGCCGACGCCTTGTCAAGAACTAAACTAAATAGAACTAAATAAAGGGGAGTTTTAACCCTTCTTCGGTGCAACTACTATTTCTCCAGATTCTACACAACAGGTAGACAGTAGAACATTGGAGTCCATCTCGGTATAATGTACTGAAGGTAAAAAACAGGGTGTTTGCTACATACAAAATATTTAAAACGTGCCAGTTTTTGTAGTAAGTGAAAGGAAAGTGATTACAAAATAACAAACATAAAGAATAAAAAAGAACTTTTTTTACCTGTTTTATGGGGATCCTGTATGATAGGAAGTGCTTACCCTATCTGTTCTGACTGGACGTCCTTCATTACAGCATATCGTCATTTATTCAGATTAAACGTAAATTTACAACGCTACGTTATTAAAGATACTATTATGCATATCTGCACCTCGAACGGATTTGTTTAGGAGAGCGATTTTCAACCGGTAGTACGCAAGAGAAAAATAGGTGGTACGCAAAGAAACAAAGTATTTTTGACTATTAAATTCAATAATCAATTACCCCACCATCCTATTTAAGTTTTTTCTCTAACACTCGTAAATTTATGCGATCTGAGCTTTGTTCACGGTCAATGGCCGCTCATAGACTTAGCAAATAAATCCGTTTTTATTTTGACAATGTTCTTTTAGCCATAGACATAACAGAATTTATCATAGATTGTGTTTTTAAAAGGAGTAATAGAAATGGATGTTGTATTTAATAGGAAATAAAAATAAGTTCCTATAAAAAGATAATAGTATCTCATTAATTATTTAGGTGTTGATCGATTTTTTTAGCATGCTTATACGGCCACGATTTCCGGGTTCGCACTGCTTGCTCTTTTTTTTATTTTTTTACGTCGATTTGCTGTGTTTAACAGCAGGTATTTTGTCTTCTTGTTGTTTTACATTCTTTACTTTGTGGGGTTTTACTTATTTAATTCAGTGTTCAATCCTTGAACCCCACAAATACTACTAAGAGAATAATCGCACAAGCATATGAATAGAGCCGAAAGACTTACGAAGGATTAACTACTTTTTATTTCTCACAATAAATATGATACAATCAACTCCTATCTCGGAGTGTACAGCAAAGTCACCACTTGGGCTTGAACTTAAATGAATATGAAATTAAACTTAACTAAGCTTAACTAAAGCTAACTGAAAGATATAGCCGAAGTTATCAAGATTCTAAGTAGTTAGCCCCTAAATCTTAATTAAGTCGGCGAAGCCAAACAATGGCGTAAAGTATGGCCGAGCGTAGCAACAACTTAGAGAGACGTAGCCAAAAGGCAAACGCGTGCTAATCAGGAACTCAGGCCCTCTCTAACAAAGTCGGTGAAACATCGACTTAAATACTACTCTTTACTCATTTGCATTAACCGTGTTTCTGAAAGTACATTCTGGCAGGAAATTATAAGCTGAAAGTGATAGGAAAGATGCATAAAGTTAAAATAACTGTTAATAAAATTAGGATAAACCTTACAACTTTTCTACGCGATTTGAGAATATCGTCGTTTGTTTCTGAAGAATCGCAATATACTGTACATTTAAATATTTGTGAAAAATTATAAAATAGACCTAGATTTCCAAGATAGAAAAATGGCTAGGATTGACTAAGCATATAAGTGATGATTCCCAGGTGATGGTTCCAGGACAATCTACTAGCACTAAGAATGTTGAAAAGAAAAGAAAAATTGTTTATTGAAAATATAATGAAAGTTATTTATCATTTTGGGTTTACTTGGAATGGAGATGTAGGGGATCTTGAATCTTGCGTTGAACATTCAATCAAAGTATGAAACCATCGTTTCTTAAAAGATATCTTGAATCTAAGCATGCCAATTTAAAGATAACTCTGAAGACTATTTTAAAAGAAAATTATCTAAGTTCAATGATAGTAAAGAAGTAATGAAAGGTTTTGTTTACTTCAAGTCAAAAAGCTTTGGAAGCTAAGTTACGTAGTAGGAATTGCCAAGAGTGAGCAGGCTCACACTGTAGAGCCATTAGGTTATTTTGAAAACAGGAGAGATGAAAAAGGAGCAGTGCTCTCGACGGGACTCGAACCACGATCTCTTGAATACGTGCCGAGCATGCTGACCACTATACCACGAAGGCGTGCTAAGAAGACGGGAGAAATACCTTATTACACTATTGGAGAAAACCTTGTATTACCAACAGCTAAAGATACCTTTTAATATTATTCACCGAAAAAGAGGCTAATGAACTTAATAATATTCTATTATCAAATGATACAGTAAGTTGACGAATTCAGGAAACAGCAAATTCCATAAAAGATACACTTATTCAAAAAAATAAAACACAGTCAGTACCTCTCATTGCAGTTGGATGAAAGTACTGATATAGTAAAGATTTTTGTTCAATTATTAGTTTACACACGTTTCGAAGAAGATAAAAGATTTGCCGAGTATTTATTTTGAGAATATCCTGATGATATAGTAACTGCAAATGAATTTTTCAAAGTAATTGACAATTTTATGTCTAAGAAAGATATTCCTTGGAATAAGTGCATTGCCGTCTACAGTGACGGAGCTCAGGCTTTAATAGGAAAATATTCTTGTGTTATTCCTCAAATAAAGAAAGTCGCACCAAAACTAAACTTAATAGATGCTCCATTGATCGTGAAACTTAAGTAGCCAAAACAATCCCCGAAAACCTGAAAATCGTTTTGAATCAAGCTGCGAATATTGTTAATTTTATTAAAAGCCGAGCCTTAAATTCAAGAATATTTACGATTTTATGCCTCTCACAGACATCGAGATTAAGTCTGGCAACAACTGTAGTAGAAAATTTATGCATTGCTGGAATGGCAACAACGCATAATTCAAGATTTTATTTTATTTTATTTTATTTTATTTATATTTTTTGAAGCCTGAAAATTCGGCAAGCGAGACAAGTGCATTACGAAACTGAGTTTTGGGTGTGAACGAAATGAAATCCGCTGCGGATAGTAGTGCTATTTATCAAATTAGGTGCGTTTTAGAAGATGAGGACACCTATGTTTAGGTTTTGCGATATTTAAATGACAAAAGTTGTCTCAAGTTTAGTAAAAGTTATGCTGGACTTATTCTCGTTGTTCAGATATGTGCAATTTTATGCTATTATAGTTATATATAATTTGCAAATGTAAATTTGATTAGAATTATATTAAATACATCATCAAAATTCTGGAATGGTATTTAAATTTGTAGATGTTGAATATTCATTGCTATGTCGGAGTCAGTTGCAGTCAGGTGTGAAAAGAATGATTTACTCACGACATAACAAAACGGCGAGCCAGCCAGGATGAATCCTGTTAAGAATGTGCTAGGATTGTTATATTAATATAGTTGAGAAAGTATTGTGTTTGTTATATCATATTATATTATCATAGAAGTAAATATTAGTTAAGTCTTCTTTAGGAAAGTTATGCGTTTTATGATCTGCAATGTTGAATTTCGTCACAGTATTCGGATTAGTTTTGATTTATTGTGTATGAATGTTATGACCTATTTTTATTCATTTTTATTATATTGAGTTATATTTTTGGAATTGCAGAGTAACGATTTTGAGGATTTTTCGGAATGATGATAAAATTACAGATTTTGGGTTTTACGTGGGTCTGCACTTAAAGGAAAAAAATGGATGTTGATATGCTAAAGAAAAAGCGTGCAATGGCACGCAGTGCTTTCACTAGGACGGTTAAGATTCCACAGAACGAACTTTGTAAAAATGTTCGAGCGAATAAAGTTGTATTAAAAGATAAAATTGTGAAGTTCCAAGCGATAATTGCTGAGTTAAAATCTTACGATTCAGAAATACTGGATTTATTGATTAAGGAGAAAGCCGCTGAGGATGATCTAGAACCAGAAATTGTAAGCTGCGAGGAATATTCAGATGAATTTATCACGCTTAATCATCGGGTGAAAGAGAGTACAGAGAATGCGGATGACCGTAGTGTCAACACAAGTTCTAACACGGATAGTAGCATAAGCGCTTCTAATGAAAAACGGTACAAATTGCCAAAAATTCAAATTAAAAAATTCGATGGGCAAATATTAAGTTACCTTACATTTTGGGGTCAATTTGTAAGGTTTTAGTTTAAACTAACAAAGTTTTATTTTAATTTGCCTTTCCTATGTGTTCTTATTTTAACTTCCCGTTAGAATAAGCGCGCGTTTCAGCTTTATGCTAATTTGAAGTGGAGCCAAGTTTCTATTTAAGCGATAGGTAGGAACCTCTCAGAATGAGAGAGCTTTTAGTCTCAGATCACTGCTGCTCTGTTCGACGTTCGCCTGACTAGTTAGTATTTAAATTCTAAGCCTTAACGCTGTTACTCTATTACTTATTGAAGTAAATCTAAGTGCGTTAGTATTAGTTAAATCTTGCTACGCACCATTTAGCATAGAGGCCAACCTCGCGTTTATAGCTCTGTGAGCAACGACTACTTAATTTCTACTCAACCTTAGTTAAATTATTTGATTACTCAGTTTAGACCCAAGTGCGGTCATTGTTTTCTGTAATTCCTCCCGAGTTGGGAAGTGGCTGTATGTAATTGTGGTTTAATAAAAGAGGATTTTAAATCCTTCTTACGTGTAGTCATTCTACCACTCAATCACAGTATTCCACCACAGAACATAGCTGCATTCAGCTCCCTGTTCAAGATCAGGACCTAGTTTACTTCACGAATATGTTCGCCAAGAGTATGCACCGAACACTCAGTCCTGACAATTTAATTAAATATAGAAAATTTAATGAATGGATTTTGGGTAATTGTACGAGTTTTAAAAATAACCCCACAACTGGAATTCGAACTCGCAACCTCTTGCAATAGAGACGCATACTTTACCACAGAGTTACGCATACTTCCTTCAATCCAGTCATTTGAACTTGTGTAACTGCGAAAACAACCATGACGTTACTAGCGCATACGCATGCCTGATTAAACGTGCCCAAGCCATTTGACAACTTTGTGCATCCGCGACGGCGAAATAGTAATTTCTTAAGGACCAATCACCATCTCGTTAACAATAAGCTTTCTATTTCAGCCAATCAGCGTGTTTGTTTCTTGAAGCGAATACAGATTTATTTTGACTTTCTAAATTATTACTTTAAATTTATTCTTTGCTGTTTTAAACGTAAGATTTTCTCATATTGTAAATTTCTCTTTTTTATTTTACAAGCAAATTTTTTACTCTTTTCTTTTTTCTTCTCATTCTTAAGTTTATTAATATTTTTATCTCATATTTATACTTTTGCAGACGAAAATTTTAGCTTTAAATTTATGTATATATAATGCATGGTAAGGTATAACTTCGTTTATTTATTTATTTATTTTTTTAAATTTTTGTTTTATTTATTTATTTATTTATTTTTTACTCATTCTGTTATCTGTAGCGAACCGACAGAATTCATTTTTTTAGTTTCAAAGAAATAAAAAAGAACATTTTAAATTTTGAATATTTTGTGGTGGATTTAAATCAAACTTTCTGGTTAATTCTAATATTTGACACAAAATAGCGTATTTTTAAAAATACTTAGTTTTGTTTTTTGATTCGAAGGTAATCGATATAAAATACATTTAATCTTTTACTAAAATTTTTACAACTTCGGAAAGATTGAAACCTGAAGAAATGGAAAAAAATGAACGTAATAAACTGTTGATTTGGAATTTAAAAAAAATAATAATAAAACGTCGAAATCAGTCATACCAGATGTGGCCAACTTATTCATTGCAGCGATTTAAAATTAGTAGCAAATTTTTATCATACTCGCAAAATTTAACACTTTGAAGTCCACTGAGATAAACGATGACACGGGAAATGATACAAAAAGCATCATTAAATTTTGTTAATTTTAAAATTGTTCTTATGATACGAGAATTAACTCGTTAATTTTAAATTGTACTTATGTCTCTGTAGAACTATTATTTTAAAAATATAACTGTAAAGATATCGTTATTTCAAAAAGAATTCATAGCAGCTATGGAAACACGTTTGGATGATTTTAGAAAATCAAAATGGATTCAGCATGAAAATTAGGACCAATTTGGGTTAATACCATAACGTACCTAGGATTATTAAAATAAATTAAGAATTATTATGGATTGTTATATAATTTGTCATTTAACAAAAACGATATTTTCAATGCTTTACATTTCAAAATTGTAAATCATTATATATGTTTCATTTTTCAGAATATATAAAGCTATGATTAAATATTGGTGTAAAAATTATAGTATTAGAATTTGAAATAGTTACTTTTAATGAATATAAAAGTGCGTAGGTATAGTTAATTTGCATCGGTGACTGCACTGTAATTCTCATTCGGTGGCAGCACTCCTGTCATTAAACTATTTTTAAATTTTGAAAAGAAGTAGAAATAGCGATAAGCAGGAGAAGGCTTTTTGTATGCTCTCCTTTCCAAAAAGTCAGTCAGTAATCACTGTTCAGCCTGAATTTAGGGGAAAGTACCGTACAAATAAAGCACCGACATCTCAAAGTATCAGAAACTTTCCAAGAAAGTGGATGTCTGTAGAAAGGCGAGGGTCCACGGGAACCAGGTGTTTCAGTAGAGAATGTTGAAAGACTGCGAAAGACCTTTTTACGCAGTCCGAAGAAATCGACGATTCGTGTTAGTTGTGAACTTGGGATTCCTTTGTCTACCGTTTGACCGTGTTGGGAAAAAAACTGCATTTAAGCAAACTGCAAAGTTGCTTACAAACTGCAAAGCATGCAAGCACTGAAGCCTAGTGACAAGTTGCAACGTCTAAACTACTGCCTTTTCATGGTTGAAGCTATGTAAGATGAACATTTGTGCAATTAAACTCCTATTTAGTGATTAAGTGCCTTTTCATTTGGTGCAAAGTAAACCACCATAGCGCGCGAATATGGGAATCGGAAAATACCCAAATCCCATTGAAAACGCAAAGGACTCCCCAAAAGTTGCAACCTCTTATGTACTACCTTATCAAAGGTTTGCAGACCGTTCTTTTCCGAAGAAAAATCAGTGAGTGATATTACCTACCTCGATATACTGGAAGTTTGGCTTCCCCTGCAGTTGAAGGAAGATACGCAAAATTTTATTTTTCAACAAGATGGTGCATTGGCATTTCGAGGCTCGTAAATTTCTAAACAGAGAACTTGTAGAGACATTAGGTATTTTGAAGTTGGAAATGTGAAAAAATGAGCAACGCCCTCAACGGGACCCGAACCATCAACCTCTCGAATACGCGCTGAGCGTGCTGACCACTACACTACGAAAGCATGCAAAGAAAGCAGGAGAAACACTTTTATAAACTACCATACAACTAAATTGGTCTTAGTACAGCTGATGATTTGATCCTACACAGCTACCCTCCTAGATCTTCTGACCTTAACCCTATCTCACTTCTTCCTTTGAGGATATGTCAAATATCTTGTGTTCATACATCCTTTGCTTTACAAGTTTGCCCGAACTTATACAACGCCTTTGAGATGCTTTACAATCAGTTAATAGTAAAACATTACAACGTGTTTTGCAAGAAATGGCATATAGCATTGATATTATAAGGGTGACTAAAGGAAGTCATATTAAACACTTGTGAAAAAGAAATTGACATTTTCCCTTTACAATGACTATTTTATGATTTTCTGTTCGTAATTATGGAAAATATTAAATTTTGTAAACGGATGATTTTTTCCTGATAATCATGTATATTAATTAAGTTAAAATTAGAACTAAGCAGGCAAAAATAAACACGTAGAAAAAAATTTAACATAAATTTCATAAAAACTTTTGAAGTTAAAAAATGACACTGTTTATTGAAACTTGTGTTAAATTATTCAGGAGAAAATAAAAATAGATATAATTAATTGGTAATAAATACAAAAGGGAAAAAGCTGTATATGTATACATATATTATATGTGTGTGTGTGTGTGCATGTGTATATAGATATATTTTATGTTTGAACATCCATATACATATAATTAGAAAAAAGAAAAAATAATTAACAATTAATGATTATTATTAATACTATTTTTTGGATGGAAAGGGGAAATATCCAATTTTATATAAAACGTTGAGAAGTTATTAAAAATTAAAGTTAATATTTCAATTTACATATTTTTTACCTTTCATATACTCCCCCACTAATATGTGTGCAGTAACAATGCAGATTAATGCAAATAAAAGATTATTTAGTCTTTCTTACACACACACATTCCTTTTTCTCTCCCTCCACCCCCAAATGCAGGATACCTTGCACTGTGTATATGTATTTTACCCTTTGTCTTAGATGAAAAAATACATTGCCGCAGCTCTGCTGCGAAGGGATGTTAATCAGAAATGTTTGCAAGTATCTAAATCTAAAATATTAATCTTTATTCGGTACTTCAGTTCTTGACGAAAGAAGGCATAAATCGGGCACATTATCATTAATGTATTGTTTCAGTGTATCTATAATGATACTTTTCTTTCAAAGCCTCGTCAGAAAGAAAGCTGCCATCTTTAGGCAATGTACAGCGCCTCTGAAGGTACATTTAGACCAGAGGCTCTTAAACAGGGAAGAATTCTCTTCTGGGAAAGAATTTTATAGTTAGGAATACGACCATCCTTTTATTTAGCTGTTAAGTATTTAGCTTTAATTTATGAATATAAAAAAATATTTTTATTCAAGTTCGGGTTTTTATCGATATTTTCTATACCTTTTGCTGTTTAATTTATAAAACGCACTGAAAAATCATCTAATTCTAGATACATGTGTGTATTAACTTTTCGAGTTTTGGAAAGGGGAAGGGGATGATTTAGCAATGGTGAGAGGGGCGAAGAAAAAGAAGAATCCATGCTCTAGACAAAACAACATGGAAGTACAGAAGAAATGTGAATAACAGTCGATAATGGAAAATTGGCGTATGAAAGTTTCTCAGATCGTGACAGAAAAGAGATATTATTACTGAGTTAGAAAATAGCTCTTAAAAGGTGGCTGATGGGTATCTCGAATGTTCACGACAGAGATGAAGAACTACAGGCTGTATTTACCTTGAGAGCTGTATTCTGTGATTAGCGCCTATGAAGGTAATTTTCATTCACGGTTAGCAATAGGGGGAAAAAAACGAGGATTCACTACCGTAGTTGGCAAACGAAAGAAGAGAGCGTGGTGTGGAGGTGCAATGTATTTCTTCCTCGATACAATTTCAATACAGAAAAATCCGCTTTGACCACCACTTTTTGGGATGAAGAAGGCCACTGCGCATTGTTTATTTGCTACATAACATTAAGTTAACAGTTATTTATTACACCATCTTACTGATTAATTCCGACAGGCAATAATGGAAAAATGCCGTAGCAAACTCTGACAGAAAAGAGTTGCTTTAGAAGATAATGCACTCGCATGCAAGGTACAGGTTTCTTAGACTGGATTCAGCACTTTGAATTTCAGCTTCCCCACCCACCCTTATACAGACCTTTCTCTAAGCGACTTCTTTTGCATCGCAAACTAAAACAATACTTCACCGTTCTAACGACAGTGACGTATACGGGTTTACGACGGTGACTTAAACGGGTTTACGTTAGAACCACAATTATAGCATGAAAGATACGTTTAGGAATAATTTCTGGGCAGTATCAAAACATTTTTCCTCCTATCTGCTGGAATTAGACTTCTAATTGATCCAAGCATAAAAGCGTTAAAGTCAAGGGAAGGAATATAAAAACCGAATAAGTCCATTCTGAACGTTTATCTCGTAAAGGTATGTGGCACTTAAAATTTTTACTCTATTCACACATAGAAACTTGAATTAACATCAAGTATTTTCAATAAGCAGAACAAATAAAACAATAAAAGATTACTGCTTTCTGAGTTTTAGACGTACGTTCCTTATAATAAAAGTATTCATTTTATACTCTTCCAAATTATTAGTTCCTTGTTATACTATAAGATGAAGACTATGTTTTCTATGCGAAGTGAAAGCGTAGCTGTTTAGTGGATATATATAGTTTTGCTCTAATTCTTTGACAATAATGCTCCAGTACAATTTATTAAAGACATACTGAAAAGAAATGCTTTTGCGGACATGACGAATTTCGTCGCACTTAAGAGAATGAGTAATATGCTGTATGACTTTTGTTGATGTTTGAAGTTCTTAAGTTATCGTCAGAAAGTCAGATACACAATGACGCATTTTTAGTTTCTTTTACGGAAAAAAAAATTAAAACGCAGGACATAGCAGGCTTTTAGTAAAGACTACTTAACAGAAAATAAAAATTGCTCTAAACGAAACATTTATTCGTTTAAAGAAATACCTTCCTATACGTATAGATTTTGAATTCTCTTGTTCGTAAGCATATATTTAAACAAATATTAATTCATTTCTTCAATATGCAAAGGAATATTTAGACGCAACGTTTTCTGCCAAATGTTTTCGTTAGAGGATTTTTATATACACTGAAGGAGGAAAAAATCTCAACATCTTGAAGAAATTGTACTGAGTAAACGACCGTCAGCCTGTAATACTCATGGTAATTTCTAGAATCAAGCAAAGTGAAACACATAGTTGAGAGCATACAAGTAAAAATAGCAAAATTTGCAACTAAAAATTAAACTTACATTCGTGGATATTTTCTTTCAAACTAAAACAGTTTACTCAAAGAAGTAATAAATAAAATGCTTTAACGAAAATATTTGACAGGAAACCTTACACCTAAATATTCCATTACGTATTGAAGAAATACATTTATATGTGTCTAAATATATGCTTACGAAAAAAGAATTCAAAATTTCTACGTATGGGATGGCATTATTTCTTTAAACAAATAAATGTTTATGTGCAATTTTTATTTTCAATTAGGCTTAAGTTATGTTAAAGCCTAAAAGCCTGTTATGTCATATATTATAGCCCCTCCTTTTTTTTCAGTAAAAGATATCTAAAAATGCTTAGTAAATAGCATCATTGTATATCTCACTTTCTCACGATAACATGAGAACTTCAAATACCAGCAAAAGTCCATGACTCTATCGTAGGTTGCGCCTGTCGTTCGCTTTAAGCATTGACCATCTTATAGATTGTCAGGACTGAGTGTTCTGTGCATGTTCTTGGCAAACATCTTAAAGTGACTCCTTAAAGTCCTGATCTGGAACAGGGAGCTGAATGCAGCTATGTTCTGGTTGTAGATACTATGGTATACGTGGTAGAATAACTGCACTTGGAAGGGATTTAAAATCCTCTTTTATTAAATCAATATTATTTACAACCACTTCCCAACTTGGGAGGGGTACAGAAAGTAAAGACCACACTTGGGTCTAAATGAACAATCAGATAAATTTAAACTAAAGCTAAATAGAAATTTGATTAATCTTTGCTCACAGAGCTAATCGCGGAGTTGGCCTCTAACTAAATGGTGCGTAGCAAGAATTACTAATACTAGCGCACTTGGATTTATTTCAATAAGCAATCACGTAGTAAGCACTATGGCTTAGAATTTAGCTGCTAGCTGGTCAGGCGAACGTCGAACAGAATGACCGTGATCTGAGACTAAAAGCTCTCTCACACTGAGAGGTTTCTACCTCTGGTTTAAATAGTACTTGGCTGTACTTCAAATTAGCATAAGCTGAAAACGCGCGCTTCTTCTGATGGGAAGTTGAAACTGAGAAGAGATAGAAAGATTTAAATTAAAATAAAACTTTGTTAGTTTAACTAAAACCTTACAAGATGACAATAGAAATTTCCTAGCTCCGTTCTAGATTTGGAGGAATATTCCCAGGAGGACCGATCTAAGGGCCACCCAAGTCTCTTTCTGTATCATTAACCTTCTGAGAGGACTTTCGTCTTGATAATATTTTAAGTGACGCAAAGGTACTATACTATACATTTATAAGCATCCATGCTTTCCCTGCGATTTGTACATGATAGCGGGTTCCTTTATCACCATGCCAACTCGTCGGCTTAGTAAATAGTAAAGGAGTAAATTATTCAGTAGTCGGTGAGGAAATAAAGTGGGAAGGACTGTAATCGCCTGTCCGTTAAACTATTAGAAGAAGCTGAATTATGTATTTTCGTTGTACAATATTGAATAAAACAATACTTCCGCTCCTCTGTAGTTTTTATTAAAAAAATTTCCTTGATGAGGGTTTTTTAATTTCCTAGAGGCGTTTCAGAAGAAATATTAATCCATTTTTACCTTCCGCTTTTCAACAACTTATTTCATGTTCACGTTTTTAACAATAGATGACTAGCTTTGCTTCCTCTCTCTTAACTGAAATTTTCTTGAAATGTCTGGCTATTATTATCGTACAAGCCCCTCTGTCGCGATTTTGACTCCTGCGACTGAAGAAATTTCTCAAATTATAATTTATTTTAATCAATATGAATAATTTTGCACACTTTTATAAACAAAGCGAAAAAAAATGACGATAGGCTATTTTTTTAGATAAAAAAGAGTCGCTGATGTTTAATGCGTAGAAATACTGACGGAAGCACGGGGATGTTGTAGAACAAATAAAAAAATGTCATATTTTACACACACATATATTTTACTTTTTTATTTATTATATTTATTCATTTTATGTTCAATGATATGAGAAATAAGACACATAATTTAAGATGTCTGCCGTTATATTCCTAGTAAATGTTAAATATATATATGAATTGCCAAGTGTACTTGGATAGTTACTTGGTACCATATTGAAATTAACATGATGTTTCATAAAATCAAATGCTTTTTCATTTCGTTTGACGCTTGCATTGAAATCTGCCATCATCATAATAAGAATATCTGCATCTAGAGTAAACTCTTCATCGATCGATAAAGTAGTCTCAGAATATTTCATCAATGCACTAAACGCGGACATCTTCAAATCTTCTGAATTAACAGTTGCATGAATATATGCGGATGCTAGAATAAATGATGACTGTCCATTAACAGGTAAATCAACCATACAAATATCGTCCATTTCTGAATTCTGTATTCCGTTAAGCTACTTAAGAGCAAATTCTATTGGTACACAACCTGCTACACTTGTCAAATTTCTGTAAATCGCAACACTACTATCTTGGCGAAATAAAATAAATACAGCAAACACCACCCGAACACACTGACTGTCTACAGACAACCTTGCCCCTCACAGGCAATCGCGCAGCTCACGGAGCATTTTTTACAAACATTTCGCTATTTTTGACGCGTTACTGTGCGTATACCCTTTGCCTACTTAATTTTTTTTTTGTTTGTGTGTTTTCTAATGTGTTATTTCATCTATCTAATGATGTATTTAGACTGATTGTAACATTTATAGTTTCGAAGCCTTACACAGCCTCTTCATTTTTGCTTCTCCATTTGACCATTATGGAGGAACGTAATCCTGCGTAAAAAATATTTAAATTACCTTATTTTTTAAAGCTGGTTGTATAACAAAGAGCTCAAATTCTAAATCATCAAGAATCTAACTTGCACTTCTTTTCTTTCCATTTCCTCTACAATTCAAAACTTTCAAGCATTACAAAATTTCTGAATCATTGACATTTAAAATGAAAGCAAATTTTATAGGAAAATAAAACAGCATTTTTCCTTTAATTCTTTGCGCAAAACCCTCCCCTTTCTCGTAGATGTATTGCAGAGACATACGTTTTCGTGGAAATTTGAGTAAAGCTGTAAGCTGGGTAAAAGTAAAAAATACTTTTTAATTTTTTGTGAGAAGGAATTTATTCCTTCTCACAAAAATAAATAATCTAATGCAATTTTTTTTCTCCTATCTGAACATCTTCGTAATATATTCGTACTGTAAAAAATTACAATTATACTTGCTAGAAAAAATGTTACGCTAAAAAGGAATGCTCGATTAAATAGCTGTGTAATGAAATGAAATGGAATTATATTTTAAATCTTTTAAACTTAAAATAATGCCTAAATTTATTGTCAACATGATGCTGCCAAAAGTTACTCATACGTAAAGGTTCTTATTAAGTTCAATAAATCAAATTATAAGGTATTTCTCCCAACTTCTTCGCATGACTTCGTTGTGTAGTGGTCAGCATGCTGGGCGCGTATTCCAGAGGTCGGTGGTTCGAGTCCCGGCGAAGGTGTTGCTCCTTTTTCAATACACCTCATTTTCAAAAAATACCTAATGTTTCTACAGTGGCGCCCGAACTAAAAGGTAATGGAGGATGATTCTCCACACCCCAGGCGCCCTTTAAAAGGGGGAGTATATAAGGTATTTCTAAGACCTTCTTCACATGCCTTCGTGATATAGTGGTCAGCACACTCGAAGCGTAACCGAGAGGTCCGTGGTTCGATTCCCGGCGAATGCGTTGCTCATTTTTCACATCTCCTGCTTCGAAATAACCCAACGTCTCTACAAAATCTATTCGTATTACATCATAAATTTTTATATTATAGCTGAAAGAATCACTAAGCCATTTATATAAATTCGGTTTCGGTCATTTTGCTACAAATTTCGGCCAATACACCTTTTACACTTTCAGTCTTCATCATTTTAAACCATCGCCAATACAGTGTAATGGTCAATTAAAAATACTATTGACTGTGCATGCCGTTTCTACAAATATGCCAATGTTTTTTCTCGAGAGTACATAAAAAAAAAAGGCGCGCAGGAAACGTGTGGAAGGATCGCTAAGAAATCATAATAATATCGCTATGAACATTCTCTGTGAAATCTCTCCATATCGACTAGCCATCTGTATTTATACGGATCTAGAAATTTCTAGAAGCTTCAAGCAGATTGCAGGAATCAAGGGCGAGTGAGAAGCTTCTTAAATGATCAGTTCCAAGGAATGGCTAAGCATCCTTTGCTAAAAGAGAGGCGAAATTCAGCTCAGCGTATTTCCATGTTCATAATCCGAATTTTTAAATTTCTTATTTCTATTCCACTTTTTGTTTCTTATTCTTCAGTTTCATTCAGTTATTATTTACTGTATTTTCTTGGAGCGGACAAGGAGGCTTTGAAAATTTCACGCGGAAAAATTGGGATCCACTGGCAGAGGCGAACGAACCTAACTTCGCTACATTAATATACAATGTGCCAGAAACAGATCTTACGTTATTAAATTTGAAGTATTTTATTAGCAGCTGTATGAAGTTCTGTCTAGTTAAAAGATGATGTATATTTATGCTATTTATATTCAAAGATTTTGAAATTCATTACATACGATGAGTTATACGAGTATTTTACTACACTTAAAAGCGAATACTGAGTATATTGTAAGTCATAGTATGTTTATTTGTTTACAGCAGGGAGCCAGTATAGCCATTGTGGATGACTTGGCTTACCATGCAGCAAGAGACAGCAGCTCGATGACTAACGCATCAGAAGATGAAGGCCTGTTTCTGGATAACGACTTTCCTCCTTCTGAAACTACATTATATCACAACAGAAGAACCAGAGACCCTCAAATTATATGGCTCAGACCTCATGTACGTTTCTGCAGTCTGTAGTTATCTTCAGATTTTTGCTTCATTATGATATGATTAGGTATTCAAAATGCGAACTTTAAACGCTTTGTTTTCAATTGTGAATATATTTCAACTAGAAAGATTTTATATTATTTAGGATATATCAGACAGATTAATCTTTCTCAAGCAAATAATAACATAAAACTGAACATTATACTTTAAATAGCAAATCCATCTGTGTATAATATACTTACGCAGAAAGCATGATGTTACCTTTGTAAGGTTTCTCCTTCAATCTCTGGACTCTCTTCGTGAGCATAAGCTGTGAAACCTTATGTAGAGGACAGTGAGCAGATCTAGGCTATGTCCTTTAGTGTTGAAGAACTACAAAGTCAGAAGCAGGGTTTAAAAGTGACCCTTTAATTCAAATATTTACAACTCTTCTAATTGAGAGTAAGCCACTACTTGGGCTGAACTAAAATAATATAAAAATAATGTGTGTTAACAAATTCAATTCCCTAACTTAA
Source organism: Stegodyphus mimosarum (assembly GCA_000611955.2). NCBI lineage: Eukaryota > Metazoa > Arthropoda > Arachnida > Araneae > Eresidae > Stegodyphus > Stegodyphus mimosarum. Next base: position 66,485 of record KK116784.1, read on the forward strand.
TTCTACGTAGGACGGCGAGGGAAGCTTACTCTTAGTGAAATGCAACAATGCGAATTTCACTAGCAAACACTAGTAATTGCAAATGCCTATAAAGGCGAACTTTCAGTAGACAGAGGAAATCTTGGCGCGCACAGCCTTACGGCGATAAATCCAAGGCTCTGTCTTTCCCTTCGTTAACTCCTGCCTTTTAACTGCTAACAGATATATGCGATTTGCATAAATATCTCACTCGCGCTAAATTCGGGCAGCAACTGAAACTTTGAGAATTCGATAGGAAAGTTCAAACTAAAAATAATTTGGTTAATTAAAATAATGAATGCTACACCTTTACACAGAAATTGCAATTGTGGTGGGGGGAAAAAACTGATGTATACACCACATGACTTCCTTGTACGGGAATATTAAATTATACGCACTTTGCATTTCATTTAAACTTATTGGATTGAATTATTCCATCGATAGCGCAAAAACCACAATAGAATAAATGCACTCTTTAAAATTCACTATGTTTGTTTACCATAGCGATACTCTGGCGTTAACTTCACTTAACAGCGTTACATCTCGTTCATTTTATAACTCAGAATGCACAAAAATTATTTATAGCATCTGGAGAATTACCTAATCGTTGCCACATGTTCCATTCAAATAGTATAATAAATCTAAAACTATATGTAAAAGAAAATAAACAAAAAAAAAAGCATTTTTTTCGCAGACGATTTAGTATTTCTCATTCAATTAATTCAGTTCTCACTTCGCGATAAGGCAAAATATATAAAAACTCAAAATATTTATATCAAAAATTACGAAGTAAATCTTAAACACTTATTTCCTCGAATAAATTCCAGAATGGATTAAACATGATTTAATTCGCAATAATAAAAGAAAGCGTTATCTTTGTTGTTGAGAAGCTTAGTTTCTCTAGATTGGCAACAAATCCACTATTCTCCTGAGTTTCAAATGTAAACAAATATGGCTGCCATGGGAAAATGATTAGGCTGGGCCGCACTTAAACAACTTTTAAATTGTTGATAATTCTACAAATCTTGAATGTAGATTTACTAAAGGCATAAAAACCTTAACCGGAGGATAAGAATAACATAATTCAATCATTTTTAAAGCAAAAAATGGACATTTTACCAACATATAAGAATAAAAAAACTGAGCTCACTGTGCCGAGTAACAGAGTGGATATATGTATACATATATTTATGTACTTTTGTTGCGGCCGATTGCAACCAAAATAGGAGGTGCACATTTGCCTGTTATAGCAGTCCTATACAAAATTTCAACGTTTTGAGGCTGCTCGTTTCTCAGTTTTGCGAGATACATACATACATACGTACGTACGTACAGACGCTATGAAAAAATCTCTTCAGAATGATAAGACTGAGCTCAATAGCACCTTTTTTGCATGTGAGCTTGAAACATTTAGTTATTTGGATCTGTTGTATATGTGTTGTGTTTTTGTTCTGTTGTTATGTGTTGTGACTTTCTCACTTGTCTGACAGTAACATTACAACAAGTCCAAGAAATTCATCGTGGCAAGCAGAGCAAGATTGCGCCTGTCGCTGGCAAGACAGGCTAAAGCACCATACAGGTGACAGTACAGCTTCGCTCAGTTCCGCCAGCAATTTCGATGGCGAGCACCCCGGGGGGGGGGGCGGGG
>KK116784.1:68168-87147 GCA_000611955.2 Stegodyphus mimosarum
ACCTCTCGAGAGGACTTGCAGCTCGTCATATATTTAGAGCGGCTGATGCCGCAAAGACACTATACATTTACAAACATCCATGCCTTCTCCGAGATTCGAACCCGGACCCTTCGGTACCGCAGTAGGCTCCACTAACCAATATACCGTTTGGGCGGCTTAGTTATTTCTTCATATAACAACTGGAATAATGCTGTAGTTTTCGGTGGTAAAGGATAATACTTTTATGTTTTTCATTTTAACTGTGCTTATGTGGATTCAACGATGTTCATGAAGAATAAAATATTTTGGCTCTTTAAGCCGGTTTTTAAAGTCAACAACCGTTCTGCAGCACAACATCATTGTCAATCGTTCTTTTCAAAGTTTGGCTTTGTTTTTCATTTTTTAAAGTCATTGTTTGAAACTATTCTAAAAAGGAAGATTAGTAATCAGTTTCTTAGAGAATGTAAATGTTTTGGGAATGAAAATCGGCTCGCAGTTTTTTTTTTTTTTTAATCCAGTCTCACGTCAGCCATGGATCCACTAGTCTATAGAGGCTGTTCGCACATTTTTTAGACGATATTGCTTTGCTGTTAAAAAAAATCTTCTGCTTGGATTTTTTTTAATGCAGCTATATTTTTTAAACTATAAAGTATCACCTGCTACTTGACAGTTTTGTTTTCACTCAAAATGTCGCTTTTAAAGAAGCAATGGATAGAAGGCTATGTTTGTGTTCTTTCCGAAGGCTTCGTATCTGGTTATCAAAAAACGATGTGAAAGCCATGGTTTTTCGATGAAGATAGGATAGTTAATGTTGTCAATAAGAAAGAAAAAATGTCAAAACTTAGTTTAAAGTGGAAAAATTGTTTCAAATATGTATCCAAGAAAAAAATGGAATGTTTCGAATGTTGCAAAAGTAAGATCTTTAATTCTAAAACAAAATGTACCAAGTCAAAGGACGGTTGCGAAATCATTAAAATGCTCAGTGTCAACTACAAACAAAGTGATTAATGCTTATTTGAATTTTAAAAAGGAGAAAGAAACATAATGTGCATCGTCTTTCTGCACGACATATCGCCGAACGCAGAACGAGTTGCAGAATTCTTTATGAGAAACATTTATCTGGACAAAAACGCATAATTGTTGTCACTATAGACAAATTTTGGGTGTACTTAAATAACTGCAGTAAAAAGAGGTCCATTTATTATCATCTAAGATGATAAAAAAATCTTAGAACATGCCTCAAGTAATTTAAAGAAAGTTTTTCTAAGGGATTTATGATTGTTGCTGGTTTTTCATATAACGGCAAATTAAAAATAAAGATAGTGGAGAAAAATGTTAATATCAACTCCACATATTATCGAAATCATATTTTATACCCAATTTTTAAATATGAAATACCTTCTCCTTACACACAACTCGACCGTTCATTCGAACTGCATCAAGACAAAGCAAGCGGCAATACGTCAAAATCTACTGTTAATTTCCTGAAAAAAATGGAACAAGAAACGGCTATCAAGGCCATACACTTCACTCATAATCTCCTATTCTAATCATGAATGTATTTTTGCGCTTTTGGGGTTTTAAAAAGCGGGTTGTCCAAACGCCGACCTACAACCTCCTTAGACTTCGGAAAGCTGTTCGAAAGCAATAAGATAAACTACATGATGCTAAAAGGATATATGTACGAAGTTAGTGAAGAATAAGGGTTATGAAACAGAATGTTTTAAAGATAAAATTTTTTGGTTACATATTTCTGTAATTACAATAAAACTCGTCTAAAATATGTGCGAACTTCCTCTAGAGATTCTCCGCAAATATATTTAAATACTGAGTTACGGAACATGCCTTTCGAAGCTTTCAATTCGGTCTTCCCAAATGATTCTGGAAATTTCCTAAATTTTTGTTACAAGAAAGATCATTAATATTGCCTATTCATTATGAAAAAACCAATTTAAAATAATTTAATCAGTATCACTTTTTCAATTTAATTAACTTATAAGATATTTCTCCCGCCTTCTTCACACGCCTTCGTGGTGTAGTGGTCTGCATGCTCGACGCGTAACCGAGAGGTCCGTGGTTCGATTCCCGGCGAAGGCGTTGCTCATTTTTCATGTCTCCTCCTTCGAAATAAGCTAATGTCTCTACAAACTAATCAAAACTATTTAGTCAATTCAATTCAGTCCATAGTTTGGCTGCTTTTAAGGAAATTCTTCAATCTGTGTCTTTTATAGCAACGCTATGTCCGTCAATGTTAACGCATTTGCAGTTAAGCAGCAATGTAACGCATTTGCAGGAGATCTCTCCTTCTTGTTAGAAGAAAATAAAGTATTCTTATTTAGACTGCTTAGTTACAAATCTGAAACCTGAGGCTAGACCAGACTGCAAAAGAAGTTATTTAAGTGTCAGTGACATCGAGCATGCTAAAACATTTTGCTTGCAATATTGCATGCTAATAAAAGAAAAGTTAAATTCTATTAAGCATTATTTTCTATTCTATTAAATTTTACTAAGTGTATTCAAACAGCTTTACTTACCTTTTTTATGTAAAACATATTTCAATGAAGTATTTTAATAAAAAATTAAGCCCTTGACTAACATTCTTAACTTCACTAAGTATTGTTAAAGATTTTATCCTCTAGTATACAGTTTATAATATATTTTTTTTCTCTTTTTTCAAATTTACGCTAGCTGATGAAGGAATTACTAATATTCTTATTGTTTGCTAAATTCGCTTACCTCCATTTTTCTTAAACAGCTCTAACTGATGGTTACATTAATTGGAGAGCGAGGTTTCTTTGCATACTGAGAATTTTATGGGGTAACCAGTTCACACTCAGTTAAAACAAATTCTAAAATAAATAAGTCTAGTTGCAGAGTATACATTTATCTCTGACTTTCTCGTTTTCCAGTGTCCTGCCAGAATTCTAATTCGTATTCGCGCGTATTATAATGAGGCAGAAAAGAGATAATATTTAAAGGAAAGGTTTAGACGGTAGAATCAGAGATTGTTCTGCCTGCTGAAGGGCACGTTTGCTACTTAATTCTCTTAAGAGCAAACATCTGCGGTGTTACGTTATTCTCGCCATTAGGCTTATCACGCCGACATTAGGTTTTTGAGCCAACTTGCGCGTATTTGTTTGTATAGCCTTTTCGGCTAACTTATGATTAACTTAGTTTCAATTTCAATTCTCTTACGTTTTGATTTATGCCATAAATTCTAGCTGCTTCTGTAAGTATAAGACATGCCTTCTGTTAAACTTACCTGAATTAAATAAAAAGGTCCTTTACACCTTTCACGGTCTCTGTGGTAATTATCAGGACATAGCCGCAAAATCGCTTAAGTTTTAAGCACAATTCTTGTAACTTATGCTACCTAAGAGAACAAGACTCCATATAGTTATAGAAATACCTAAAGTTTTTTTTCGTTTATTCGGAATCCCAAGCCATTTAAGTGATTCTTACCTGACTAAGGAGATACCTTTAGCTAAACAATAGTATTTTCAGTATCCTCGTCCCCTCCAAAATAAAATATCATATTTAAGGGTGGACAGACAATGCCACATATTCATAAATATTTGCTTCTTTAGCCCTTAATTAGATTCGAAAGTATCTGGTGTAGAATTAAGTGTTCCTTTTATTTTCCCCATTTTTGCAAAAGATAATAAAATAATTATTAGAAATCTAAGTTTTAAAGTGCTGTTTTCTGCGCTCAAAAAAGTTTGCATTCTCGAAGTTTCTTTTCACTCATGATCACCTGATTATCAATCCTATCAAGTTTTATTCACGTTCAAGATAAAATCAAACTGGCTTAATAGAACAGCCCTTTTTTCACCAAAAATTATTCTACTGAGAGGGATGTTCTAATAGTTGCGATTTTTAATATTAAATTTACAAATATGTAATAAAATTTAATAGCTTTAAACAATAAATAGATCCTTAATAACTTCAAATATTATTCGAAATATTTTAGTTTGTTAGTAATTATAATGAATTAACTATCATTATCATAGTATGATTTTATTATCCGAATTGTTTTGCTAATGTTTAATTCATTATAAAGTTACATTTTATTGGAGCAAATAATAGTAGTTTAGCATTATTCATATGCACATTAAAAATAAAATTAGTTTACATAAGCATTGTTTGTTTATTTTTTATCATCCAAGGTGATTAATACACTGGTTATTTGATTTTGTAATTTATGAAATACGTACTTTAGAATCTGAATTGGGTTGCCTTTGCGAAAGGCATCTGAACGTTTTTAAGAAATTTTCTCTTCGACTTCGGTGGCTATTCTAATGTTCGAAATTAATTCAACTTTGTATGCATTCTTTAACGCAGAAAGGGCTGGATGCATCAAATCGGTATCAGAATTTTCTAATTTGAAAAACTATTTCTCTATCAGTCTTTTCAGTGCTGTAGCTGTCATCGACTACAGCGCCTGGCTACAGGAGATTTTCATTTTTATTCCAAAAGGTAAAGCAAATATCAGTCAGTTTCCTTTAGAAAGCCATTTATAGACCAACTTAGCAATTAGTTGTTAATATTTCCAGTGTTACAATCCTTGTGCTTTCCTTTTAATAAAAAGTGATTGTATCGAAAGTGAATCCATTTGTGTTAAATTTCCTCAATTTTTTTCTCTCTGTTCACATAATTGTTTTGGAAGAGATTTTATGTGCCTCGTCTATAATGGCTTGTTTCGGATTTGCCTGTAAGGTACGCTCATTATAAGGGCTTATGTAATATATTTTCTCTATCAATTAAGTGAATTAAAATAATATAAATTAATGTTAATAAAAATAAAAGTTACTTCATTGCTCTATCTGATATGGAAGCACGTAGAGCCGTGCAGACAAATTTTAGTATACTGTAGCAAATTTCACAACTGCTTGCTGTAAATATTTTTTATTTTCATATTACTATTTAAGTGATCATACTTCATTCTGCGCCCTTTATGATTGATTTTATCTAAGGCAAGTACTTCACTTTCTACTCAGCTTTGGGAGCACTGATATAATAAGGAAAGCTAACCATAATGGAAATAATTAATCAAATAATTTAATGTCGTTGTAGTATCAAATAGGCACTTAAAGACTTTGGCTTTGACCGAGATTTGAACTTAGAATCCTTCCTTCAAATAAGCAGGCATTCTGTTCCTGAGCTACTGAAGTTAACAACAGCTTTCGGGTAATTTCTACTTGAAGTAGCCTAGTACTCCATAGACTGCTCGGCTGCTTCAAATATAAGTAGCCGAGTGATTTTTGAAGGATCTTTACCAAAGAGACAGAAACTGTAGTTTTCACCAGTCGGGGACAACTGAAGATTTCACGCCACCCTGCTATTTGCCAAGTATGGAAAACGTTTCATTCTAAAATTTCGTTTCATCGGTTTGGAGCCTCCTGGATACTGTGTCCAGGGACAGATTCCCCCCTCAGCTACGCCACTACAATGAAGATTCTGGATCTGAGGCTTTTCCTTTATAATTCTGTTCTGCATTTGGGGTAGGACGACTATTTAATATAACGTCGGTAAGAGCTTCCACTGCTCTCCAAGGTTCTGGTTTAGTAGCGCACAATTCTAAAGACGTGAATTCAGATTAGGATTAGAAATTAAGTCTTCCTACGTAATCGAAGCAACAAATAGCTTCGAATGACTTCTATCTGAATTGATGCCTGGCATCCGGAAGCTGGATGAGCTTTATCGTTGAGTAAGTATGGAACTCTGGATGAGCTTTATCGTTGAGTAAATATAAGTTAACTATGGATCTTTGAGACATAAAGCTGATTCCGTAGTATTATCCAAATAGTGTCGTATTATTCATCTCATATTTTTTTCTTCTAGTTTATATGAAATAGCTTTACATGAATTAAACATGAATAAATCTAAATAAATAACAAAAAGGGGCTGCTGATATCTTATACAAAAACCTCGAGCTTCAGCTGGAGATAATCGAAGACTCTTACTTCGGTTGGACCAAGTTAATTGCAGCTACGGCCTGGCTGACAATAAAATCGTACAGCTTCAGTAAATGAGATCCAGCTTCCTCTTCAAACCAGTTTCCTAATCCGGTTACAGGTGACATCACGGAAGGAAACGTCGCAGAGAAAACAACGCAAGGCGAAAACGTCGTCATACAAAACACCGTAGGAGAAAAGAAAGCAAGGAGAAAACATCGCAGTTCTAAAACATAGCAGTACGAAACATTGGGGTTGAAAATAAAGCAATTCAAGAACTTCGCAGTTTAAAATCATCGTCGTTGAAAATATTGTGGTAAAAAATAAAGAGCCTACAACTCATCGCATGACGATAACATCTCAGAAATGTGTTTTTCAAGATTTAAAAGTTCTAAATGCATATCGCATAATGATTTGTGAGCGCAAAAAGGAATGAAGAATATTTTTGCTTTTATATTTTACGCTTAACTGATAAATTGTTGCTGAAAAATTCAGAAGGAAACTTAAGCATTCAAAACCTGAAAACGTGTGGAAAATTAGTGCTACTTATGGCAGTTAACACAATTTTATAATACGGTAATTAATTAATTAATTTGAATAAAGGTAACCACATGCAGTTACTCATCTTCCCTATTCTAATCTTTTTTAGACTATGTTTTTCATAAAAATTTTACCAAAAATCTTTTTAAAAAAGATTAATTAATTAATTGCCTTTTAATTAACTGTAAAAGTTTAAAATTCTGTTAACCTAGAATTATTTTTTGACTTTGAATGCTTAAATTTCCTTTTTATTTATTCAGCAAAATTGTGTTATTAAATTCAAAAATATAAACTATAAAAGTAAAAACATTCCTCTTTCCTTCTTGCGCTCACAAATCGTTATGAGAATATGCGAATATTTAAAGCACATGTATGCGAAACGCATGTATGCGACGGTATCGTCATGCGATGATTTGTATGTGCTTTATTTTCTACCACTATATTTTCGACGATGATAATTTTAAACTGCGAAGTTCTTGAATCGCTTTATTTTCAACGACGATGTTTTGTACCACGATGTTTTACAACTGCGATGTTTTCTCCTTGCTTTCTTTTCTTCGATGATGTTTTGTACAGCGACGTTTCCGCCTTGGGATGTTTTTGTCTGCGATTCATTTGCTGCGATGTTTTCGGCGGACACCCCTACTCCCTTTCTTATGATATGTTTGTACTTTTCAATACTGCACTTCCCCCAACAGGTTTTCTTGAGTAGGACGTAATTTCGGTGTACGAACACAGGTTCTGTTTTAAATATGCGATAAAAAAGACGATAATAAATTATAAACATGTCCAAATTAATGCAACATAAATTAGGGGCTTCATTCGTCCATTGGATAACACAGCAAAATAATGAGTGAAGCCGAACAGATAGGATGCAAAGGACGTTTTCGTGATTTTCTCCTTACCTAATGTAAATACCAGACTGTTTCTCCTACAAATCCTTTACGAAGGTATTCCTACCTTAGGAAGATAGTTCTTAAATGTTTTCACGTATTCAGTTAAACAAACAAAAATACTTATCAAGAACTCGCAGAAGTTACGGATTTGATTGCAACAGGAGGCAGATATAAATTGGTAGTTATTGCCATTTTGGACTCGTACCGAAAATCTCCAATTCGAGTGAGACATATGTACTAAAAATGTTATTTAACAAAGTAATTCATTGATATCTTCATCTTTCTCACATACACTCACGTTTGTGAAAATTGCAACACCATGAAGGACTTACGCGAGTGAGCTGAAATTTTCAGGAAATGCAAAGTAGCGCATGATATGCAAATGATTAGAATTGCAAATCCGTAGCGCATGCGTATGCTGAGCAGCGCCCTCTGAACGGCTGATGGATCCGAATAAATAGACGGCTGTAGCGAGGCGTGTATGGTTATCGGTGGTTATCTGCTAGTGGTAAACGTTAACTCAATCTGTACTTATGCCTCGTCGACGAAAGAGAGCGAGATTTGAACAACTTACAGAGTTTGAACGAGGGAGAATCATCGGCCTTCGTGAAGCTGGATTGTCGTATCGTGCAGTATCCTCTCGTGTGCAGCGTAACAGCAGCACAGTGATGCGCGTTTGGAAGCAGTGGACGGACGAGTGTCGGACAACTCGGAAATCCGGGAGTGGACCCCGAAATGTGACGTCAGCTCGCGATGATAGACACCTGGTCCGCATGGCGCGGACGGACCGTACAGCTTCCTCTAGACAATTGGCAGCACTGTGGTCAATAGCTACAGGTGTTTCATTGTGTGCTTCATCAATTCGTAGACGTCTGCTGCAGTGTGGACTGCGCGCACGGACTCCTTTATACAGGATCCCCCTAACGCACGACCATCGCCGCCTGCGGCTACAATGGGCCAATCAGCATAGAGACTGGCGTGCTGATTGGCAGCATGTCGTGTTTTCTGACGAATCCCGCTTTAATTTGTGGTACCATGATGGCCGCATTCGTGTCAGACGCTATGCCGGTGAACGCCACCTTCCGGAGTGCATTATCGAACGCCACAGTGGACGAACACCCGGAGTTATGGTCTGGGGCGCCATAGCATATCATAGACGATCTCAATTGCTACGAATTGTGGGCAATCTGAACAGCAACCGGTATATCCGTGAAGTTCTACAGCCCGAAGCTGTTCCCTTCCTTCAAAGCTTGCCAGGCGCTGTATTTCAACAGGACAATGCCCGCCCTCATACTGCTCGGATTGTTAAATCCTTCTTTGCAGCGCAGCAGGTACAGCTTCTTCCTTGGCCTGCGTGTTCCCCGGATATGTCGCCAATTGAACATGTGTGGGATGTCATTGGTCGGCGTCTTGCTCGTGATCCTCGTCCTGTTGCGTCTGCAGACGAACTTTGGGTACGCGTACAAACGATATGGAATGCTCTTCCTCAGTCAGACATTCAAACTTTGTTTGACTCCATGCCACGTCGTGTAGCAGCACTTATTGCGGCGCGTGGTGGCCACACAAAATACTGATTCTGATCTCTTGTTCTTGTTTGTTTGCTTTGAACATTTAATCATTTATTTGTACCACTACCACTCAACTGTGTATTAAATTGCATTCAATTATGACGATTCCTTCTTGGTGTTGCAATTTTCACAAACGTGAGTGTATTTTGAAAATAACTCAAATTCACAACGCTACTGAGTGAAAGAAACTATAAAGTATACTTTCAAAGAAATGATGAATAAGTAAAATCAGAAAGGGATATACAGATATTTAAAAAGATTCATTGGCAAAAGGGAAGTACTATTAGTGTTATTGGTATTACTGACACCTCACTTTTTATCAGTCAAATGACTGATAGAGAATGTATTATTTACCATTATGTTACGCAAAAGCCATTATTAAAATTTTCTGGGACCGTTTTAATTAATTGCATTCGATTTTTCTCAGGAACTTACTCTGAGGCCTGAGCTTCTGGTTGATGGTGTAAGTCGACATGACATTGTACAAGGAGTTTTAGCTGACTGCTGGTTTCTCTCTTCATGCGCTGCAGTTGCACAAAGGCCAGATCTAATGGAAAAGGTAATGCTAAGTTCCCGTTTAATTTTTAAATAGTGTTAAAAAATCCCCTCTTGGGGCAGACATAAATATGATTCCGGCTGTGCAAGGGAAAAAGCAGAATAACTGAGCTCATGGAATCATTCGTGAGAAAATTCTCCTGTCTCCGTAATATATTTCTCATAGCATCCTACAACTGTTCCATTCAACATTTTTAATAATGATTTAACAGCACAGAACTAAATTACAATTATGGAATCTATATAATATAAAAAAAGCTAAAGGATTTTGATCAGATATTCTTTGTTCTACACCAACATATTTCCCTTTCATATTCCTCCCACTGCCATACCTTTGTCATCTGCAGTCGTGCAACTTAAGATCACGTTCATTTTAAGTATTTAAAATTTTGTAAAAGTTTCTGATTAATGCATTCCCCGGTCCCTATACAAGGAAAATAATTACGAAAATGCTATAAAAATATAAAATGCTTAACTTCTGTAAGACATAGATTGACCACGATATTTAATTTTAAACTTTGCGATTTTTAAGGATATTACAAAGTCAGAAAACTGAACTTATCGCTTTATTTGAGAGGTCAGTTAAAATAGAAATTAGGATGACACGAGGTTGTTTTTATTTCCATTTAAGATCATTCAATGATATTCCTTTGTGATTTACTAATGTGTAACATTCTTTCATTTATAATTTTTATAATTAATAATTATTTGGTGTGGAACGAAACACGTTTTCTAAAACACAATGCTTTAAATATTGATTATTAAAAAATATCGATCAATCTTTAATTTTTCTTCCTGTTCGAAAGAATATGCAGGTTGATAGTTTCATTTAGAGAATTGTTTTGCAATTTACTTTTACCATTTATAGTCTGTGTTAAAATTAAGATGTTTTTAAAAATTGAACAAAAGCTTGTCATTAAATCCATTAACATCACGAGCATTCTTCTAAGTTATTTTATTTTTAGTTGCAGAAAAATGCAAATGTTGCTATCTATTAGCATATGGCCCCACGTTTAAAAAAAATTAACTGAAACTTTAAAATGTAATAATATTTCGGTCAACTTTTGTGGTACTTGAGTCCTAACATTTTGTATTTTTTTTAATCATTGGTACATTTTCTTAAATATAAGTATTGGGATCGGGAGGGGGACATATTAAAAGCTAGGTTCCTAATTTGTATAAAATTAATATTTTAAAATGCTAAAAATGAATATTTGTGTCATTTAAAAAAGTTTTCTAATTGGAAACATATGTCTACGACCAAAGATTTCGAAAATAAAGGGCAAGTCAGAACTTTTGTGAACACAGTATATATGCTAATTTAAACTGATATGACAAGTGGCAGATTTCCTGGGAAAAAAAAATGGGCAATAGATTGCATTCAAATTTATATAGATCTTTTCTTAATTAAATAATAAAGGTTTAGAGATTTAGGAAAGAATTATAAAGTGGGCTTAAAATCTCATCCATTACGATGACTTTTATTCTGATACTCTATTTGAGTTCCATTTTCATTTAATTCATCATGATGCTGCGCGTTGACTGTCAGTGTAGATAATTCTAAATGAAGACTTTATTAGTTTTCTATTCTACTTTATTTACAGTTTGTGAAGTTTTTTTTCCTGCCATTTGGAAGAACATTCCATCAGTTAAATTATTAGCCATTTATTTCCAATGGCGTCAGCGAGATACTGGCGTGTGCGCTCTCTCAGTTTACGGAATTGAACTACTTTTCTGAGCGGTGCGCCATCTAGCATAAACCACCGCAATCAGAGGGGATCAGACATTCTCCACCTCCCCGAATGAATTACATTCATCTCAATACGTTCTTCAATACATGCAAGCAATTAAATGAAAAATATGAAAATAGAACAACATATAAAAATCTTCAAAAAGTACAAAATTACATATCACATTTACTAGTCTTCTAGCAAAATAGTTTAAAGCTTACCATATTCAACAATTAACTATAAATGTTAAATTGAAATAAACAAACAAATATTAGTACAATGAGCAATACAAAAAATAAATAAATAAATAAATAAAATAAGCCGAGTTCAACATAAATCTGGCACTTCAATGTTCTTCTTCATTAACTGCTGACAGACACAGTTTGGTAATAGGATGTTTAAGGACTCCGTGCACAGTTTTTAGTCTTGGTACACGAATATTATTGTCTCTTTTAGGAAACACTTCTCGTCCGAGTTACTACGTTGGCGAAAGTAAATTATCTTCTGTAACGAGAACAAAGTCATTTACACGAATGTGCCGCCCAGACGGTATAGCCCGGTACCGAAGGGCCCGGGCTAGAATCCCGAGGAAGACATAGTTGTAAACGTCCGTCCCTTCATAGGTGGCAACGGTGGCCGCCTATTAGCTGCCTCCGCAATAAAATACCCTGAGCTATCGAGCAAAAGAGTAGGGGTCAAATACATCATTTTCATCAAAATATATGTATCAAAACTGTTGATTATAATATCAGCAGGATATTGTAAACTATTTATGCAAATGAAGTGGTTTGTCAGCGCATAAATTTCACCCTAATGGTTAAGCATTCACGCCTTAGTAAAATTGCACTTAGCAAGAAACACAAACCAACGAAAAGAGGTAAGTTTAGGAAGAATTTCCAAAGAATAACTGATTTGTATTTATGCTAAAGCATAAGAAAAATTTTAAAAAAGGATGAGACAAAGCTATTCTGCAGGGAAAGTTAATCTAGAAAATTAGCAGTTTTACTTTAGGAGTAGACAAAAAATTTAACACATTCCTGTAGAATTATTGGGAGATGCATTTTACATAGCAAGATTACCTTTTTTTTTAAAAAAAATCTTTTCATTAGTTCTTTTTGCAAGATTCAGGCCATTGACCTTTCATGTGACAAGAAATTACATGATCTTTCAGAGCTACCCTTTTCTTGCAAGGACACTGTATCACACTCTGAATAGTTAAATGAAACACATGTGTCACTGATGCTTAGCCTGCTCTATTATGCATGTTACATCTTTATGATAAATAGAAGGATAATCATTCATGTCACATATGATTGCTATAAGAAATTCTTCTTTTCTTTTTTCAATCTGAATAATAAGAACTGAGTTAGTTCAAATACACTTTATCTCTTAGGTTATACCATCCAATCAACCGCTGAGCGGGGAAGGATACAAAGGAATTGTCACTTTCCGATTCTGGAGGTTTGGTCACTGGATAACTGTTTACATTGATGATCTGTTGCCAACGAAGAAGAGGAAACTTATTTTTTCCCGAAGCTCAGAACCTAGAGAATTTTGGGTCTCATTACTTGAAAAAGCATACGCTAAGTAAGAGTTTTAAAATCTTATATTTAAAGCTTGAAGAAGCCGATTTTGTGACTAGTAAACAAATCTTCCAAGATGCATAAATTTTTTCGTCATAAAATCAGGCACTCTGAATAGCATTGCTGTCAATTGAAAAACAACTAGCCGAATATCAAAGTTTACAATTACAACCATCATTTTTCAACCATATGCGTCAATGTATATACAGATTAAATTATATTTTACATTTGGATGGCATTACTAAATTACTACTATTAGAAATACTAAACTTCGCGGGCATAGCTCTAAATCTATGTGAAACATTTTAGCTCTTGCTGATATTCGCATGCTGCTTATAACTATTATTAAATATTACTATATCATTATTATAACTAAAATTACTAATGTCATATATTAAGCGCATATACTGTTCGCAAAACTTCAATTTTTTCAGCTCATACGTTATTCTTAAAATTTTCATTCATAGGTTCAACATCGTTATATACAAACGTCTGCATAACATATTCTCATGAATGTATTCGCATTCTTTTAGTAAAAATAATGTATACTACAATTCATGCATTCTACTATTGTTCTTGCAGTAAAATATTTCAATGCATGGATGGTTCTAATACATACTTCTAGGCGTTACGGCTGTGGCATATGCTTTACTTTGTAAGATTTGATTTGTTGCCAGGACAAGGGAGAGGTAAGTGAATCATTCACCTCAAGTGAACAACTAGAAGGGAACGCTGAGAATATTTAGAAATTTACCATGAAAAAGAATCTATGAATGGAATGTTAATTTTAAACTTTCAAACATAAAGAAGCATAATTTGAAAATACCCTATTTAAAGTAATAAAACTTTGCTATCACTATTTACGATAATTTAAAAGGCATACATTCTTGAGATTGCTTTCATTCTCTGTACTATACGACCGAACGCCTAATTCCCTTTAATCATTGCCCACCAGCGGCCGAGCGGTAAAGACGCCGAACACTGGTAGTTCAGCTCGAACGGGTTGGCTGCATGGGCGTTTTCGTGGTTTTCCCCATGTGTAACGTGTATACGAGCCAGTTTCCCTTAGAAAGTCCTCCACGAAGGCATCCCTCCCTTTAGGCAGATAGCCCTCGTGTGCTTTGCCATAATTGAATAACCATAACCCAACCCTTTAATCATTTTTCGTAGCTATCTTCTCGGTCAGCGGAATCTCTCTTAATGTATGATTGATACAGCATAGTGATGATGTAGCAAGCAGCAAAATTATTTAAATATGAATTACAAACCGACTTCTTTTATTACTTTCCTACAATCAGGAATGATTAATACACATTTTGTATTGCATGGCTTCCACTAATTTCAAGAAAAGTTTAAGAAAAAAACTCTCATAAGTAATTCAGCCTTAGAGTTAATGACTTTAATTTATTCTCAAAATTCTCCCACTTTTTATTTTTAAATTAAACTTCACTCCTGGAACTAAGAATGTATAGCGTTTAAAATTTTTCGAGGCCAGAAAACGTCAGAAATGAGGGATGTTTTAACCAGGATTCAAGATCCGGAACTTCTGATTGCTAGACTGTCGCGTTTACAATGCCAAGAAGGCACGCGGCGAGAAAGGAGAATTCCTCATAAAGGATGTAATAGAACGAGACGCCTTTTTCCTCCGGGCCCGCCAGCGGCCGAGCGGTAAAGTCACTGAACACAGGTAGTTCGGTTCGAGGCTCGAATCCCGCGAACGGGCTGGCCGCATGGACGCCTTCGAGGTTTTCCTCATGTGTAAGTCTATATGAGACAGTTTTCCTTAGAAAGCACTCCACGAAGGCATCCCCTCCAGTAGGCAGATACCCTTCAAGGCTTTGCCGTAATCATATAAACCAAACCAAGCCTTTTTCATCATCGGTTGAACGCAATGCTTTTGAGTTTTGATAGTCTAAGGGGCTGTGGCTCTTTTGTTTACATTCAGCGCAGGCCTCTTTGACAGCTACTTAGGAACTTAAAAATCGGAAGATACATAGGCATAAAGATCTTTACACCTATATCTGAAATAGATAAATAATTATTTTATTAAGTCATAAAGAAGCATAATTTGAAATCTAGTTATTAAATAACATATAAGGAATTTACTATTTAACTGTAAACACAAATTAAAAGTACTATTGACTGATATATTTATAAATTATTTACGAAGAACTTATTCGTGCTGGGAAACAATATATTAAAAAGTTATTGAAAGCATAATATATGAGATGCAATGCGTACTTAAGACAGCTGTAAAATAGAAATTTTGGACTGTGTCTTGCTGAATATAATGATAAAATTTTGATAAGTATTAAAAATAATTATTTCGTTATATTCAATTTTAAATCTTAAAGAATATTAATATTTATTCTTCCATATCACCTTCCTTAACTCTCACAGAAAGTAAAGTACATGGAAATCAGAAATCAGTAATAGTATCAAACAAAACTAACTATTAAACTAAAAGGTGCTGTAATTTGAAAAGAGTATTAATTACAGTGTGAACGAATTTTTAATTTAAACGGTACTTTAGAAAATCTAAAAATCATCTCGTAATTGAGAAAATAATTCAGATAGAGGCCCTGTAAACAGAAAAGAAATAATCAGCGATTTTAATATTAATACACTAAAACTTTCGTTTGAATTTTTGTTGCTATTAACCAAATCAAAATTCCTTTCAAATGTAATAAGCGAAAATTAGTGAAAACATTTCATTCAAATAAAATTATACTGAGCACAAGAAAATTGACAGCATTTAATTCCGTTTAAAATGATTTATTGTTTAACAAAGCAATCTTCCAAGCAGCTAGTTACGTTTTAAACACGAAGTTAGCGCGGTTGAGTTTTCAGGCCTGTTTTCTTACAAAATCTCTACCATTCAGGATGTAATAGCCACTTCTTGTTCTAACTTACATTTGGAACCATCGGTGTAGATGGCTCTTTATGAGGGTGTAAGCTGGTGCTGCCCATTTGGTTTTAACATCAAGTTCAGCCTGGTGCCAAGGTGGAAGAGGAAGTACTTCAGAATCTGTACGAATAAATTCATTAATCCAGAGCGTACAATTAATTCACTTTCAATCTGAGATTGGGCACACTTGAGCATTCTCTCTGGTCTATTAAAAATGCAGAGGGGGAATAACCTCAAGCACGTGCAGAGCGTTGGTAGGAGAAGTACGGTAGCCTTGGCAGATACTCAAGAGTAAACGGCGCCTGTGCAGATTTAAGTTGATTCTTCATATAAGATGAGATATTTGTTCCCCGTATTGATCCTTCATAAAATGCAATACTTTCTGTTACCGTCTGATACCAGACCTTGAGCATCCGCGATGATGCCCTTTCCCCAGGAAGCTGCTGCAGCTCTATACATATTGTTAGCCAATTTGAAGTTTTTCCTTAATGTGTCGAATATATGGCTGCTAATTCATACAACATCTATTATGACACTAAGGTGTTTGAGTTGTCTGGCAATTTTGATGTTTTTAGCGTGAAATTTGATACATGGAGTTTCTACTGTAAGAAATTCCTTTAAAATTCAGACTGGATCAGTTTTGATGTAGCAGGTTTCCAAAATCCATGAAATAAACTTGTAAGACACATCAAGAGATTAAACAATGATATCTAAATATAAAACACACAGTATATCAGTATTATAAGTTTAAATTTTTTCATAACCTTTCCTAGCTGCATTTTTCGTTAAAAATTTCGCTGTTGAGCGAGATGTATGGTTAGAGTTTCGCCATATTTCATTCATATTTGATTTGCCTCAGAACTGTAAAACGGGTTATTTAATGGAATAACTACAATTAATGTTACGCTGATTAAATGAATTGGCACCTTAATTTTTAGGCAATTCTGGAATATAAAGAGACAAGTTAAGGCATGAATTTCCTTTCCTAAGTTGTTCCTGAATAATTTAATGTAAAATATGTAAATGAAAAGAAGGCTTAATATTTTGAATTATGTTTTGGAAGAATTAACTCAAACCGTTCGTGATATTTTTAAGATAACTGATATTAGAGACACTGAAAAAACATTGGTTTCTGCTAATACCACATTAGTAACACCCTCCCTCAAATATACCTAATATCGGTTAAGTGCTGATATGAATAAACATTGTTTTGGAAAAAAAATATATAATTAAGTAAAGAGTAAAATGACAGCTTTTTTTATTAAAATTTTTCTAAATAAAAATTGGGTTAACATTTAATTATATAGAAAAGACAGTAATGTTGGCGAATGTTGCATCTGCTTATTTAAATTTAGCGCCTTAGAGCGACGGTTGCTACAAAGAAGGTGGGTGTAGGCGCAGTCGAGAAACCGGGCGGTAAAATTTAGCATCATGGATTGGTCGGAGGACAAGTGGGTATTTGCTTTGTCGAGGCATACTTTTGTAACGGTAGCTCAATTATCGCCACGCAACGTTCATTCCGTGACATTTCGATATTGCGCCCAGTTGGGCAGTCGATCCTGCTCGGCAGTTGATTGTTTCGTGGGTAAACAACTTCAGAGAAATTGGTGATGTGAAGAAGAGGAAATCTGGACTTCCATGAACAGCAAGGTGACCACAAAACATAGACATCGTAAGGCTTTCTCTTTTGCGATCTCCTAAGCACTCTGCTCGGAAACATGCTGCTGCTGTTGGGTTGTTCGCGCGATCTGTGAGGCGACATATAAGATGTAAAAAACATATAAGGTGCGTAAGAAAGGAAAACATAGCTCAGGTGATAATGAGGATACACATTAAATTTGTATGTTATTATCTTCATGTTATTGATGAAATGCTTTTTAGATTATAAATAAATTAAGAAATATATTTTTATTATAAATGCTATATATTGAAACATTGGAAATTTATGGATTTATTATTATGAATGATGAAAAACATTTGTATATATATTCATTAATATAAATCTTATTCACTATATTAATACTAATAAACATACATCAACAACTTCTAAACCATCGTATCTCTCTCTCTATGTGTATGTAAATATATGACTTATTAGATGTATATATATATGAATGCAAAAATGAACATTGCCAAAACGTTTATTTGAAGTTACTTCTTATTCATATAACGATTTGTAATTGGCAGCAACTGTAGTCATCAGTTCTTTGCACATTATAATGGAAATGGAATACATAGTTGAAAAATAATTGAAGTGCATTTTGTGAGTCATTAAAATTCACCAATTTACATACAACCTTTGCATTTTTAATTTACTCGAGAATATAAACAACAAAAGAAAAAAAACTGAGAAAGTAGCCTTTACGAAATAATTACATTTTGGGGATAAAATAAATATTTTTTACGCATCATAAAACATATATAAATAAATGACATTATACTGTGTACATAAAAGTCATTAAATAAACATATGGATACAAAAATATTGTTTACAATGATAAAATCAGAAATGATGACAAATCACTGAATACACGATGTAAAAGTATTTACAAAAATATATACAACAGATCATCACAAGCATCGGAGTAAAAAAATATACAATTTAAAAGCAACAATTAATGTAATAAACACATGTCATTTTGTCATGGTATTGAACCAACAGTATTAAAATAATTACGAAATATATTTTATATATACACGGAATTTGAAAGCAAACGTCTCTTTCGCCAATCTCAGGAATAAATGATTGCTATTAAGCTTTCAGATGTGTTTACCAAGATGATAACTCGGTTTCGTGGAAACGCAGTTCCGAGAAATGCTTCTTTTTACTTCATTAATTAAACGAACAACAATAATACGATTATTTCTCTCTTCAGTAAATGAGGAAAAATATGTTTGATAAATATGAAATGTAATTTCAAAATTAGCTATCACCAGAGTTTGAATAAAAAAAAGGAAATTTAATTAATCAAATTTTCAAGAATCAGTTGATAAAAACCTTTTTTTTTATAAATATTTTTAATAGTAGAAATGAAAGAAATGATGTGTTTTTCAGTCTCAAAGCTAAGAAGCAGATATGAAAAATTAAATGAACTAGCTTCCGATTTTTTCTTTATTCCAGACGAAAAATCAAAAACATTGGATTCATGGTGTTTTAAAAGGAGCAGTTTATAACCTAGCACTTAAATATCAAAATCATATCCAGAACAAGCGCCTGGCCCCAGCCACCACCCCAAGCTCTTATTGGACACTACTTGTGATGTCAT
>KL816672.1:0-12903 GCA_000611955.2 Stegodyphus mimosarum
CACCTAATCAGTGGGCCACCTTTGCCTTCTACGGACGGACAGTTACAGTCATGTCTTCTCCGGGATTCAAACCCAGGCCCTTTGGTATGTCAGCCGGTTCCCCTCACGACTATACCGTCTGGGCGACGCGTAGTGGAATATATATATATACATATCAGTAACTGGGAAAACCTTTTAGCTATTTATTTTTTGACGATTCGATTTTCTAACAAAGACAGGAAGCTTTTCCTTTCAACATTCTGGACAGAACGCAAGAGTTGGACCCCTCGCCGACGACTAGGGGGGTCTCAGGAGCTTGGACAGCTCACCCCGAAAGGCAGCCCCAGGACGGGGGTCCAACTCTTGCGTTCTGTCGAGAATGTTGAAAGGAAAAGCTTCCTGTCTTTGTTAGAAAAGAAAGAAAACTTCATTTTCCCCATAGCTTTTAGGATAACAGAAGAACAAAAGGACCATAGTAGTGTTGTTTCTCAAATCTTTTGCGGGGGCGGGGATTTTGGGTTGCTTAATGGTAAAAGGAAGACTTAATTGGCTTCTTTCTGCACTTTTTCTTTTGTAAATGCTGCAAGTTTGAATATATGAGTTTCTTTCGGACGAAAGGGCGTCTGTAAAATTCTTTTAAGGCGCAATTTTATTCTTATCTCACGTTTTTCTGCTTGCTAGCTGGGAGTCGAATTTCGGTTTCTCATGTTTCTGGGTGACTCACTGTTTGCAGATGGTCAACCATTTCTTTGCACAACGTCTCTGCTTCGCCTCGTTGGAGGTCTGATGTTTTTCAGCAAAATAAAAAGGGAAATTCTCGGTTTGCTTAAGTTTAATTTTATGGGTAATTTTTGGGCCTATAGGTTTTAGAGGGTGGAGAATCCGAGTTCTTTTCGGAACTTCTAAGGACGTTGAAATCAGACAGAATCGAGTTTTAGAGTGGTTAAGTTTCTTTAAAAGCGTTCGTGGGACGTTTGCCCTGCCATATATCGTCCCATATGCCTCCCCTGCTTGGAAGTCAGTCTCCAACGCTGACATGAGCAAACTTCAAACATTCCAGAACATTGATCTGCGTAAAATCACAGGAGCTCCTTCTTCCGTTCGTACTGAACAACTTCACAGGTATCACAAAATTCAAAATCTGGCCACCTTCATAAACAAACTCAATATTAACTTCTATAATAAAGCAGTACCCAATGAAGACGTTAACTACTCGGACAATTTTAAGTCTGAAATTCTAGAAATAGACATGAATTTTAGAGCTTACGCAACTCATTATTTCACAAACGCTTTCCCGCTTAGTTAAATGAAATTTCACCTCACACTGGCTTGGTCCAACTCCTCTCACTTATTCTTCAGTTCCTAATTGGAGGTGTGCTGTGATATATTGTATCTGTGTCTTCCCTAACCGGGTTATTTGAGGTGCCAGCAATAACTGGATAAAATTCCAGCTGAAATTTGCAATAAGTATAGTATCATAATATCATTGCCAGCGGGCTGGTCCATGTTCTTCTTTCTTTGCCCGTGAGTATAATTCCTGCGAGATATTTCTTACTAGATATAGGACTTTCTGCGATCTCTTCCGAATTCGAAAATGAACATTTCTGCAATGGTTATTCAGCGAAATTTGATCTTTTTACTCGCCGTCGCTCTTCGTAGTTGAAGTTTACCAGTGTTCCGGCCGGCTTACTGACAGCATTCCGGTCGTGAGTCGAGGAATTCATCTTTATGTCTTCGCTCAAGCAGCCTTCTGTAGAAAGAGTTTATTTTATTTTTGGGGGGGAGGGGGATTACCTCTTTTCACGTACTTCCATTACTTCAGAATTATTGATTTCCGGACTTCTTCATTGGTGCTTTCAACAAAATGTCATTATTCTTCAACTTTATTTTGGGCTGAGTGGTATATGACTAAACTCCTGAGTTATCCCGGATGCCGGCGATACGCAGTAACTTCTTGTAATGATGGGTTCCTGACGAACAGCTGTGAATTAGCTTCTACTTTTATTCATGAGATCATGATATTTGTAAAGTGAGTGAAGTTTTAATTAAACTTGCATACTTGGGAGAGAAAGAAAATTAATTTATTAACAGAGAAAATTGTTAGTGCCTTAAAGAAAATATTAAATTATTGTGAAAAATGTACAATTCTGTTAATTGAAGTTTCTTCATAAGTTTATGTGAGATTCATTTAAATAACTAATTTAATGGTCCAGGGTAGTAAAAATAATTGTTTATTATGTTAAATTGAAAATCTATTCTTGATAAATGACTTGAAAGAAATAATGTGGAATATTATTTACTACTGTAGATAAGGGTTGTAAGCTATCTGAATTAGGATATTCAAGAAATTAGTAAATGCGTTTGATTTATATTTCATGTTCATTTGTTTTTGTTTTACTCGGAGTGTTGTTAATCCGTTTTTAAGTCAAAGGGTTTTCACAACGCGCCCTTTTTTTTGTACTAACCACTTATGTATGATTATTTGAATGTGCTTTTGGCTAAATTGTAGTGATTTCTATGTGCCAATATTCTATTAAACTCTTTTAAGATTTTTTTTTTGTGTGTTCGGCACAAACCGTGGAAAAGTTGGTATCCTATGAATGTCGTTATTTAACAATAAACATTAATACACCTCTAAGACTTTATGGCTGACTAATTAAAAGTACAACAGAAATACATTAAAATTACTGCTGAATTAGTAATACAACTAATTATTAATTATACTTATTAATTAAAATTAAATTAAGTTATTCTGCTATTAGTTGATAACATCACTATATGTTAAAAATACAACTGTTAATTAAGAATTCAACTGCTAATAATTAATAATACACCAGTTAATGAATAATGCAACTAAAATAAGTTGTCCTGCTTAATTGCCAATGCTATTATCTTCCATGTGAAATAATTATAGAGTGCATACAAAGAAAAAAATTTTAAAAAATGATTATAGAGTGGATACAAAGAAAAATTTAAAGACTTTTGTATTATACTCTAAGAGTAAATCGACTGAGGAAAGTAGTTAGAAACAGCCATGCTTAGATTCGACAATGAGAACCATTATCAAAATAGAAATTCCAAAGTTGATATTAAAACATGAATAGGAGAACAATGAAATTTTAAATGATTATTGTAATTTTATTGAAGCTGGTGCTATTATATTAGTAAAATTTCGACTTACGGTTTTGTAGCTGAAGGTATGTTGTAACTATTTAGTGAGTTAGGGAATAATCCTACCTTGCTGTATTATATCATTTGTGCTTCATGTTTCTCATTAGTAATCCAATTTGCGTAACTTAAAAACGAATGGGCGGATTTTCTTCAAAATTTTGAAAATAATTTGCCTTAGTTTCTGTTAATTAAGATGATCTTTGTTGCGGGGCTCTGCCTGAAGAACTCGTGAAAATAATAAGCCATTAAAGGAATTCCCAGTGCTTTTTATTCTGCGCCCTTTCCTTCTAAAGACTCGTTGTGGTTCCCATGCGCTTGATCGGAAGGCGGGAATAATACCTCTCGTCGCATTCGTCTCGTGCTAAAAGTATTGTACACTCACGTTTGTGACAATTGCAACACCAAGAAGGAATCGTCATAATTGAATGCAATTTAATACACAGTTGAGTGGTAGTGGTACAAATAAATGATTAAATGTTCAAAGCAAACAAACAAGAACAAGAGATCAGAATCAGTATTTTGTGTGGCCACCACGCGCCGCAATAAGTGATCGTGGGACGTTTGCCCTGCCATATATCGTCCCATATGCCTCCCCTGCTTGGAAGTCAGTCTCCAACGCTGACATGAGCAAACTTCAAACCTTCCAGAACATTGATCTGCGTAAAATCACAGGAGCTCCTTCTTCCGTTCGTACTGAACAACTTCACAGGTATCACAAAATTCAAAATCTGGCCACCTTCATAAACAAACTCAATACTAACTTCTATAATAAAGCAGTACCCAATGAAGACGTTAACTACTCGGACAATTTTAAGTCTGAAATTCTAGAAATAGACATGAATTTTAGAGCTTACGCAACTCATTATTTCACAAACGCTTTCCCGCTTAGTAAAATGAAATTTCACCTCACACTGGCTTGGTCCAACTCTCTCACTTATTCTTCAGTTCCTAATTTAAGGTGTCCTGTGATATATTGTATCTGTATGAATGTCGTTATTTAACAATAGACATTAATACACCTCTAAGACTTTATGGCTGACTAATTAAAAGTACAACAGAAATACATTAAAATTACTGCTGAATTAGTAATACAACTAAATTAATGTGGTTATTAATTAAAATTAAATTAAGTTATTCTGCTATTAGTTGATAACATCACTAAATGTTAAAAATACAACTGTTAATTAAGAATTCAACTGCTAATAATTAATAATACACCAGTTAATGAATAATGCAACTAAAATAAGTTGTCCTGCTTAATTGCCAATGCTATTATCTTCCATGTGAAATAATTATAGAGTGCATACAAAGAAAAAAATTTTAAAAAATGATTATAGAGTGGATACAAAGAAAAAAAATTAAAGACTTTTGTATTATACTCTAAGAGTAAATCGACTGAGGAAAGTAGTTAGAAACAGCCATGCTTAGATTCGAAAATGAGAACCATTATCAAAATAGAAATTCCAAAGTTGATATTAAAACATGAATAGGAGAACAATGAAATTTTGAATGATTATTGTAATTTTATTGAAGCTGGTACTATTATATTAGTAAAATTTCGACTTACGGTTTTGTAACTGAAGGTATGTTGTAACTATTTAGTGTGTTAGGGAATAATCCTACCTTGCTGTATTATATCATTTGTGCTTCATGTTTCTCATTAGTAATCCAATTTGCGTAACTTAAAAACGAATGGGTGGATTTTCTTGAAATTTTGAAAATAATTTGCCTTAGTTTCTGTTAATTAAGCTGATCTTTGTTGCGGGGCTCTGCCTGAAGAACTCGTGAAAATAATAAGCCATTAAAGAATTCCCAGTGCTTTTTATTCTGCGCCTTTTCCTTCTAAAGACTCGTTGTGGTTGGCATACGCTTGATCGGAAGGCGGGAATAATACCTCTCGTCGCATTCGTCTTGTGCTAAAAGTATTGTATTTTAAGATTAAATATGCTAAAACTGAAGAAAAAACTTACTAAACGTTTTTCTACTCCATGCCTTTAATGCAAGTTAAGTTATATGACTAAGTCAACAACAAAACGCTCAACTGAGCTTCTTAAAGTAGAAGTGGAAGTATATTCTGAGATGTTGCCAAACGAATATATAAAATAGAAATTACAGTACCTTGTTTTTTTTGTAACATAAATAACTTCAACACTTCCCCTTGTTAAAAAGAAAAAAATCACACTTTTAAATTAGACTTATAAATTAATAAAGGTTTATAGTTTATACTAGTCCAATGTTCTCACATACCATCAAGAGTCTTGGTTTCTGCAATTGCTTGGTCAACAAATCTGCGACTTGCACTTCTAGTGAAATCTGCTACACATTGATTTTACCGTACAGAACATTCTCACGTATGAAAAAATATTTTAGACTTATGTGCTTGGTCCTGCGATGAAACACAGGGTTCTGAGCTAGTCTGATTGCAGCACTGTTGTCTACATAGATGGTTGGCACTTGTTTCAACGGAGAAACACCAGTAATCAGTCTGCTCAGCCAAATGACCTCTTTTACAGCTTCATTTGCTGCAACTATCTCAGCTTCTGTAGTTGATGTTGCAACCATGGCTTGGCGTTGGCTCAACCAAGATATTGGTCCACCTGCTTATAAACATATTAATCCACTGGTTGATCTGCCTTTTTGAATAGATCCACCAACGTCAGCAGCACTGAAACATTCTAAAATTCCTGGTTTATAGCCTGATTTATAAACGATGCATTTTTGCTTGGAGTTTGCAATGTATCTAAATATACGCTTAACCTTGATCCTGTCTTCTTTAGAGGCATTTTCTAATTTCCATGGCAAAACACTAATAGAGTATGACAAGTCAGGTCTTTTCCCCATCATAAAATCCATCAATGCTCCCACAGCTTCACGGTAAGAGATATCCGTTTCATTAAATTCTTCTGTATAAACTACTTTATCTTTCAAAATGGGTGTATGAACTGCTCTGCAGTCACTCCTGACAAACCGCTGAAGGATCTTTGTAGATGACGCTTCTTGCAAGATGCTTCTTGCCCTATCTTAATACTTCCATCTTCGAGACGCTGTATTTCTAGTCCTAAGAAATATGAAGCTGGCTTGCTGGTGATTTTAAACTTTAACCTCACCTGGTCTATAAATTTTTTGGAATCTTCTTCATCAGTAGCGGAGATCAGTCCATCATCCACGTTAAGTGCTATGAGTAGCTTCTTACCGTTTTCTTCTCGAATGAATAGATGCGTGTCTGCTTCACTGACCTTAAACCCAAGGTCCATCAGGAATTTTCCGAAACATTTATGCCAGCATCAAGGAGCTTGTTTTAGCCCATACAAGTTTTCTTGAGTCTGCATACATTATTGGTACCATCGTTATATCCTCCAGGCTGATTCCTATAGGTGGTTTCCTTTAGATCACCGTTCAAGAAGGCAGTCGAAGCATCAAATTGCATAAGATGCACATTCGCCCTAGCTGCAATGCTTATCAGTGAACGCTAGCTGCAATGCTTATCAGTGAACGCTAGCTGCAATGCTTATCAGTGAACGCACAGTTCCTAGCTTTGTGACTGGATTGAAGGTTTGATCATAATGAATACCTTGTGTCTGATTGAAGCCTTTAATCACAAATCTAGCTTTGTACTTATTCACGGTGTAACCTGGATTTTTCTTGATTCGAAAGACCCATCTGCAAGGAAAAGCTTTTGCTTCATCTGGAAGAGTTTCTAGTGTCCAGGTGTCATTTTCCTTCAAGGAGCTAATTTCAGAATCCGTGGCCTTTTTCCAGAAATCCTGTTCTTTACAATTAATGGCTTCTTTGTTTGACTGTGGTTCATACACATCACACATAAGAACTTCAAATGGCATCACATAATCTTCAAAACGTTTAGGTCTTTCTATTGCACTGGGCTTTCTTATGCTCAAAGCAGGTGATTCTTTTTCATCTTCATTTTCCCCTTTCAGAACTTGTCTGATCTTCTGAATCTTCTTGATCTTGCTTCCCTTCATTTTCATTTTCAGGTAACTGTATTTTAGGCTCAGGCAAAGGTATTTCTACTTGATCTTCGCACTTTTTCAGAGGTTTTTCTTGAAATGCTACATCTCGTGAGCAGATAACTGTATTGGTTTCCTTTATCCAGATAAGATGTCGTTCATTTCCCTCATATCCTAGTAGGTCGCTCTTTACGGCTTTCTTATCCATTGTTCTGCGTCTCTGATCTGGTATGTGAGCAAAACAGGTGGATCCAACTACATGCATATGTCGTATTCTGGGTTTTTGTCCCATCCAAAGTATATTTGATAATAAACTTTTCTCTGTTCTGTTTAGAATATAGGCAAACTAACTAATAACAAATTCAGCCCATAATGATGAGAAAAAATTAAGTTCAGAATTAGAATTCTTCAAAGTTCTTGCCATTTCTACTAAGGTTCGGATTTCTCGCTCACTCCCACCGTTTTGCTCTGGGGTATAGGGGGCAGTTAATCTTTCAAGAATTCCATTTTGTCTTAGAATAAGCCTAATATTTCATTATCAACCTCACCACTATTGTCACTTACCAACTCTTTAATGGTATGTCCTAAGTTTTTCGCATGTGCTAGCATATTTACAACTGCTTGTTCAACTTCTGATTTATGGCGAAGGAAAAACCACATAACTAAATCTGGTGAAATGATCTTTCAATACAAAATAACGATACCTTTTTAAGGATTCGTCAAACGGTCCGCAAACATCCGCTGAGATAAGATCTCCGGGCTTTATTTTCTTCTCTCTGTTGCCAAATTTTAGACGATGTGTTTTCCCATAAATACAGGGTTCAGAGATTTGACTGTCTAGTTTAACCTCGATACCCATCTGCTCTTCAAGGACATTCTTAATATGACGTTTGTACTGGTGACCCCAGCGTTCATGGTAGAACTGCAGATTTGAATTACTTGTGACAGCTATGTTGACTTCTACTGCGTTATTCGAAACAAGTACTTCCATATGAATTTTATACAGACCACCACTTATGCTTATAGACCATAGAGTACAACTTCGTTGTTGATTTTGAAAAAACATTCTTCTGAACTTGATTCAAATCCATTTTTTTTTTGTTTTTATCTTGAGCAGCCAGTAAGGAGAATAAGTTCTTACTAATACCTGGAAGAAACCAAACTTCTTTAAGTTCTTTGAATTGTTTTTCTCCTTTTATTGTTGTTATAATCTTCAAAGTTCCTGTACCTACAGCTGGTAGTATTTTGCCATTTGCAGCAATTCCATGTGGTGTTTCAAATTTTTGAAATTCTGTGAAGTAATCACTATTATTGGTAATGTTATCAGGACTGGGTATTCTGTGCGTGTTCTTTGAGAACATGGTAGTCTGTAATAGGGTCCTTATCCTCAATTCTCAAGTCCTGAACTGGAACAGGGAGCGGAAGGTACGCTATGTTCTGGTGTAGATCCTGTATTGGCGAATAACTGCACTTGAAAGGGATTTGAAATCCTCTTTTATTAAATCACTATTATTTACACACTTCCCAACTCGGGAGAGATACAGAAAGTAAAAGACCGCACTTGGGTCGAACTTAAAAATCAAATAAATTTAATACTAAACCTAAAATAGAACTTAAATCAAACTTTGCTCACAGAGCGATTCGCGGAGTTTGGCCTCTACCTGAAGGGGTGCGTAGCAAGATATACTAATACTAGCGCACTTCAATTTGTTTCACAATGCAATCACGTAGTAAGCACTATGGCTTATAAATTTTAACTGCTAGCTGGTCAGGCGAACATTGAGCAGAGTGACCGTGATCTGAGACTAAGCTCTCTCACATTGAGAGGTTTCTACCTCTGGTTTAAATAGTATTTGACTGTACTTCAAAATTAGCATAAGCTGAAAACGCGCGCTTCTTCTGACGGGAAGTTGAAACAGAGAGGAGATAGAAAGATTTAATATAAAATAAAACTTGGTTAGTTTAACTAAAACATTACAATGTCTTTTGAAGCACCATTATACACACACCAGTCATAGCAATTCTTTTCAGATGAGAAAGCTTCCTCGTCTAGAGCTAATAAGGACATATTTGCAATAACACCATCTTTTCTTGAGACTTTATCATTTTGACTGGGCTTCGGTAGTCATCAATCTTCTATCCATTTTAGAAAAAATTTAATCCAATGTCCAGTCTGGTGGCAATAGTTGCATTTTCCTATCTGCTTTTTACCTTTGAAATTTCTTTTTATTTTGCTTGCTTTAGCTTCTAACGCATCTTGATTTTGTACATAATCCTTAGATTTTTCTTCTTTATATTCCCTTTCTTGAGAGCATAATTGAGCAGATAACTCATGAATTGTTCTTTCCTCTTCATTAGGAAGCAACCAACGGGACTTAAAAGAACGGTACTCTTGAGGTAGTGTGTCTAAAATTTTGCAAATTAATAACGTCTGAGGCGGTTGGGTTTCTTGCTTTCTTTGAAGACCTAACTTTAATTCATTCCAAAGATTCTTCAGCTTTGACAAATGGGCAGCCATACTATCATTCATTGTCCACTTACACTCGAAAAATTGTAGACAAATATTAAAAAACTGATTGTCAGATGTTGCTTCAAAACGTTTCTGAAGTTCTAGCCATCCCTCTCTAGCAGTATGAAACGTCATAATTTTCTGCATAGTTTCTTCTGTCATAGAATTTGTCAGTAATGCGAATTTTCTAACTCTAATAATTACTCTTGGCGTTTCTGTAACGTTCTTCTTCTTTAATGAAAAAAAAAGATAACACTTGAATATTTAGTCCACTTCAATCAAATACTTCCCTCTAGGGCTATCTTTAAACAAAATATGATTCAGGATTAGAATAATGAGGAGAAAAAAAACCTTGCCGTTCTTGCCGATCGCGTGGTTAGGGTTGACGCTATTCTCTTAAAATTATAAAAATTTCTCCATTAAAAAAACTCTACTACCATTTTTGCGCATGTAGCGCGCCTAAAATCCATAACCTATTGTATTTTAGGATTAAATACGATAAAACTGAAGAAGAATTTTACTAAATGTTTTTCTAATCCATGCTTTTAATGCACGTTAAATCATATGACAAAGTCAACAACAAAACCACTCAACTGAGCTTCTTAAAGTAGAAGCTGAAGTACATTCTCACATGTTGCCCACCAAATATATAAAATAAACATTACAGTACCTTGTTTTTTCTTTTGTAATATCAATACCTTCAACAAAAAGTAATTAATTGGTGATTAACTCAGCTTCTAATTATCGGAATCGATCAAAACGTGCATCAAAATATTCCTTGCAACGCTGTGCTTCCAATGATGTAAAACTTGAGGGATATAGAGAGGCGAAAGGGAGCTCTGCTGGGTGGTTGTAAGCTCGGAACACAATGGATGATAGCGAAGCACAATTTATTAATTACTAAAAAACTAATAGCGTTTCTCCCCTTGATCGTAGCGATCCAAATCTTATACCAGAATGTGCACAAAGTCCTTCTCTATCCTAGGCTACGAAGTCCGACGATATGCATGTGAAAACTCCGTATTTACAGGGCCAAAGAACGGAGCGCTGCAGATGCATGTTACAGATGGCTACCGGTCTTCAGCTAACCATTATCTCGACGGATTGGCGTTAGGTCTTGTTCCGCTTAACACTGCAGCCAGTTGAGGTACTGACAGATAACATTTTTGACGATAACTCAAACCTTCTGGCGTGCGCGTTTCCCGCCGTTCTGATCATTGGGAAACGGGGATGTTTACCCCATGCGCTCGGGGATAGCGATGTCTAGAGAAAACTTTTAAGTCTACACGGATTGGTGGCCTCGGGTGGTAGCATGATTAGCGTACAGGATCAAGGAAGTTAATTTTACGGAGTTCATAGGCAAAATAACGCCTGTACCTCCACATTATCAAAGAATTTAAATTTTATCATCAAAAAAGGGGATTTTCTAATCAGTTAAAAATTTTAAAAAGCTAAATAAAGCCTTAGGAATAAGTGCCTTGACGCTGAGAAAAAGAGTAAAAACTCAGAAGATCTAATTTTGCGCCAAATAAAGGGCCAGAATAATTTTGATAGCGGCAGTCATCATATACAAATTTTGACTAGAATGTAATGTGGCAGATGTTTCCTTGAACCTTAATAAATCTTTCGGCCAACATCAACAATACAGATAGGGACGAACCCACAGGGGAAAGTCAATCCCCTTACCAAGCGTATTCTTCTAAATTGGAGTGGGGAGGGGGACTCGATAACATGTCGAAAAAGTGGTTTCGCCCAGGGCTAAAGGAAAAGAAGAGCTGAGTCATCCCTTTGAGGGGAACGATGCCGATACGAACCCTGTTGGGGAACAATGCGATGTCACTGGGTTCCTCACATGGACCTTATCCTCACCTCGCCTACTGACCAGAGCTTTTTAGTGCGAAAGCCTATATCTTTACTTCTTAGATTCTTTGAAAGAGGCTTCTTTTACTTTAAAATTATAATTGAGAATACTTTTAAAATGAATTAGTATTTATAAAGGGTTTGCAAAGGTAAAATATTGAAAATAATGGGGTCCTGTGCCGATGCTACAAGCATAGTGTTTTTTCTCCGGTTTCTTATCAGTTCATAATATCAATGTTCACTTTTCTTACTGAGATGGCTTCCCAAAACTTTTTTTTCTTTTTATTATTAACGTTTTGGTGTTTAGTTTATTTATTAAATAGCCCGTTCTTCGTGCTTATGACACATAAAATTCGATTCAACAACAAATTCCCAAAATATTTAAAAACATCATATCTTTAAAATTTCCAATAGACAGTCTAGCGCGCTGGAAATAAAAATGTTTTTTTCCGTCCAATACTGCTACTGCTTGCTTTGTAATCCTTGTGTTTCTTAATTAAAAATTCGTTAAAGTTTTACAAAATATAAAATAGATTATAAAACAAATTCGAAGTTTAAAATTCGGTCTTCCAGTTGCCCTGTTCGGGTGGAGCATTAAGTTATACAAAATTTGGTGGCTGTATGTACCGTTGTTTTTTCACACTTCGAGAAACATGCATACATTTATGCAGATTCTTCATCATTTAATTACTTTAAATATAATTTTGGGCTCTAATATTTGGTGGCAACAATTTGAAAACTATACACCATTTATAGTGATTTAACACAAAATATGAAGTCAGTGTTAATTTAGATGTTTTTCACACATAAATTCCAAAAACCAAGCATTGAAGAAATCCCAAAATAAACAACTGAAATTATATACTTAATGGCACTACAATGAATGAACAATGAATAAATGGTATACTTATGGCACTACATTTCGTTTGTTATTAAGCACTTGGATAGCAGGGCAAATTCAGATATTTGAAAACACATCCATTGAGATATACACATAATTCACGTCAGAACGCTAACAACTCATAAAGCTGAAAATTGCTAACACATGTAATTGTGAAAATGACATGAATTCCAAACATAGTTAATGACATAAATAACATGAATTCGAAAAGAAAAAAGCTAACATACAAATATTGCAAATGAAATTACCTTTCGTGCAACGAAATATCCATAAAACAAGTAATCCGCAAGGCGCTGCCATCTTGGATTTCGTTTCAAATCAGACCTTCAGTGGTTTGGCGGAAGAATACGAGGAAGTAACAGTTTGTTCGGATAGAAAATTGCAATGACGTAAAAGAATATAGCTCTACAGAACTTTCTATATTATTCGGTAATAAACAGTACTATTTCATAACTTTTTCTTTATCTCATTAAGGAATTAATGGGTAAATAGTTAAATAATGCTGAATGCATTTTCAT
>KK116785.1:0-37882 GCA_000611955.2 Stegodyphus mimosarum
ACCTGTTTAGCAAACCTACAGGCTGACGGGGAGAGAAGAATTTTCTCCGGCAGTACTGCGTAACTACTTCAGACTATGTGCGTCTGTGCTTCACCGAGATATGTGAACTTTGATACC
The DNA here is from genome assembly GCA_000611955.2 of Stegodyphus mimosarum. NCBI lineage: Eukaryota > Metazoa > Arthropoda > Arachnida > Araneae > Eresidae > Stegodyphus > Stegodyphus mimosarum. The sequence continues at coordinate 118 of KK116785.1, forward strand.
CGGATCTGTGCCGTACTCTGAATTTCTTAAGCTGTTATAATGTATCTGGCAACTATGTTATATTTCCTTATTAAATTTGATTATTAATTGTAACCTGTCTGTCTTAACTAAGATTGCTGCTTTTCTAGTTAATGTTAGGGATACTTTTTTGGGCACGTGTTACCCACACGTACCTCAACATTCTGGAAAGAAAGCGTGGATGAAAACGAGACTGAAAGGAAAGTTGCTTTAACTAAAAATGAACTGTTGGTTAAATTAAATAAATCTCCACAACAGTAAGTTAACTACTGTATCAGATTAACATTCTATATTCTCCGAGAGATATTTTCTTTTTTTTATCAATATTTTGCATATTGTTTTATTAATGCGTTAATTGCATAATTTAGTATTCCGTATTTCTCTTTTAGTGTTTAGATCTATTGCATAAATTAAATGAGTTAATAAAGTTCCCGGGTTGGAATGCGCTTTAGCCCACTGTTTGGCGGCGATTGTTTTTGAATGAGCAATAAACGCGCCAACATGGGTAACTCGGTATATCCGCCAACATGGCTGACTGTTTGTACGTTGCCTACGTTGTGCAATTCGCTGAAGTTTTTTTAAGTTTAAAAGGAACGCTGTGCACATGGCATTTTCTTGTAATTTATTTTCGTTATTCTAGCTTATTTTGTTTATTTGTGTACGTTGCCTACATTGTGCAATTCTCAGATGTTTTTTTTAAGTTAAAACGGAACGGTGTGTACATGGTATCGTTTGTAATTTTAATGCCCTTTTAAAAAAAATTCCTTCTTTCTGGGATGCCATTTTGGTTACGTTTTCGCGGAGCGTGTCGGGAAGGTTATGTAACGGCATAAAATGTGTAAGTATTACAACATAAAATGTAAATAATTAATTTAAAGGTAACTGACAAATATTTTAATGATCGTAATGTTCGTTTTGCATATTATTTTATTATATTTTTGTGGCAACAGTTTCCATACTAATTTATGGTTTAGAATTCTATGTTTTGTTTACAATAGGTTTTCGCGGAGCGTGTCGGGATGGTTGCAATTGCAAAGACGTTTCGCAGAAACGCGCCGAATTGGCGATTTTCAAAACATCTCCAAGCAGTGGGCTAAAGCGCATTTTCACCAGTTCCCGGATATATTTTACATGTTTATTGCGCAATAATGTATTCTGTGTATTTCATACGTTTATTGTGTTTTAATGTGTTGACACTGCGCACATTCTACTCAATTCTTTGGTAAATATTTCTTAAACCTCATATTAATTTCGCATAGCTTCTTTGAAGTTTTCCAATATGTACAGTGTCAGTTCGCACATTTTTAGATGAATTTGTTTTGCTATAGTAAAAAATCGTCTACTTAGAAAAAATTCTTTTAACTGCAACTAAATTTTTGAAAGTGTATATTATTGTCTGCTATTTGACAATTTTGTTTTCAAGCAAAATGACGCTTTTGAAGAAGCGATGGACGCAAGGCTATGTTTGTGCTCTTTCCGAAGAAAATTATTCGCATTTAGTTATTAAAAAATGCTGTGAAAGCCCTGATCTTTTGGTATCTAAAGCAGTGATGGATAATATTATCAATAAGAATATTATAATATTATCAATAAGAAAGAAAAAAGTCAAAGTTTGGTTTCAAGGAGAAAAATTGTTCAAAATACATATCCAGGAAAAAAACGGAATGTTTTAGATTTTGCAAACGTAAGAACTTTAATGTTAAACGAAAATCTTCGAATTTAAAGGACAGTTGCATAATCATTAAAATGCTCAGTGTCAACTGTAAACAAATTGCTTAATGCTGATTTGAATTTCAAAAAGGGGAAAAATTGTGATGTGCATCGTCTTTCTCCACGAAATATCGCTGAAAGCGCAGCGCGATGCAGAATTCTCTATGAGAAACAATTATTCTCACAAAAATGAAAAACTGTTGTACAATAGATGAATCTTGGGTATATTTAAGTGATCTCGATAAAAATAGATTCATTTATTATCACCAAACAGAAGAAAAGAAAGTTTTTCAAAGGGATTTACAATTGCTGCTGGTTATTGATATAACGACGAATAAAAATTAAAGATTTCAGAAAACTATTAAGCTCAACTTTACATATTATCAGGCACATATTTTATACCCAATTTTCAAATATGAAATATCTTCTCGTTACCCACAGTGCCATCAGTCAGTAGAAGTGAATCAAGACAAAGCGAGCAGTCGCACGTAAAAATCACTGTTAATTTCCTGTAAAAAATGGAAGAAACAGGCATCAAGGCCATATACCCTTGACTCATATCCCTAATAAATCTCCTGATGTATCATCCACTGAATTTTGCGTTTTTGGACTTTTAAAGGCGAATTGTCCAAAGACTCACAACCCTTCTTTGGACTTCAGAAAGTTGTTCAAAAGGAATATGGAATAAAATACGTCTTCCACTAAGTAAAAAAAAAAGCCTTTTTGTCTTGGAAACTACGGTGTATAAAGATAGTGAAGAATGAGGGTTATCAATTGGAACATTTAAAACACAAAAATTTTACGTAAAATAGTTCTATAGATACAATGAAAATCGTCTAAAAATGCGTGAACAGCCTTAGTATTTCATTTCATATCTCATAACTATGAATATTTCATTATCTTTCTATTATGGCAATTTTGTTATTACTGCCTACTATGTTTAGTTTGCTGCATATCATACATCTGTACATCTCTTGTATTTACTTACTACCTATGCTTGTGTAAAAGGTGCTAGTGGTATATGTATTGTTATCCTATGGAACATAGCTCCTCATAGGGGAAATGTACATATTCCTGCGCAGTACAGTGACCTTTCAAGGTTTCAACTAATCAATCTCTGCATACATATGCTGACATCAGCTTGCAAACTCCTAACTCACTGGCAGGCTCATGAAGCTCAGTGCATATGGAATGATGGTAGCAGTATTATGCTAGTATCCAGTAGCTCAGTAATAGTGTATTTACATAATAAGGCAACAACGCCATCTTTCACCTCGACAACAACACAGTCCATGCTTCACTAATGGATAATGAAGCGTTCAAACGAATTATCAAATTGCCCTTTTGAATTTTTGATATTAACTAAATTTAGAATTATGGACTGAAATGGAAAGATAAGTACGACTGAGAAAAACTTCTACCAACTGTGATGCTTCTAGACTGATGGAGAGAGATATTCAACTTGAATTATTATTAAGAAAGCTGATTGCTTTTGTGACAACAAGCGGCAAGCCAACGTTCAGTTTAGTAGGCTTTACAAAAGTTTGTCTTTCTTTTAGAAAGGAGACATATGTTTCCCAAGATCAGACTAAGACACTTTTATGTATATCTTCCATATTGGAACTAAAGTAGGTTTGATTTATATTACGTGTAGAATTATATCTTAAATGCTTAACGATATTGTATCTAAAACAACTGTGTATTGCAGGCAAAACTAAGTGGAAATTAAGACATTAAATAGAATTAATTGTTAACTGAAAACTTACATGAAAGAACTTAACTCAAACATTCATTTTCGTGTATTTTTAATTAATATTATGAAAAACATTGCTTTTTAACTACGGTTCGGTGAGTAAAACATAAAAAAAAATTAAATCATAATAACTTTATTGACAATAATTTTCATAGAGTGTGCTATATTTTCTTTCAAAAGCATTTTCACTTCTTTTTGAAAATATAATTTATATTTTCACCAGTTTGTCAGCTGCATGAGAGAGGAAATCTTGAGCGCTGTCAGCCACTTTCTTAACGCTATGTTGGAGCACAACTTCAGCTTTTGGGCCAAAGTTTTTAACGTCTTGAACAACGGTGTTAAATTTATCAATCAAACTCATTACCTTGAAGACTGTGCCAAGAGATGTTCCTCCACTAACGTTACCAGCAATGTCCAATAAGTTGAAGCTTCCTGAAAGCAAAAATGAGGGAAATAATTCGGTTAAATTTTCTTTGGTCACATATTCATTGCCTTAAACTTCTTATGTCAAAAATTACTTATACATAATACGTCAGAAAAAAATATATACACATTTTAACGAAAGAAAATTAGGTACTGACATATTATCCCGTCGACCGTGAAAACTGGTTACTATCGAGCAATGAAAAGATTCCACGGAAGTTGCGCCAATCACTTCTGAGGAATTGTGAAAGAACTGACGCATCTTTATTTAATAAACATGCAGTTTCTAACCTGCTTCCTTTCTGCGCTTCGTAAAAATTTCGCCTATTTCTACTATTTTATTAGGCCCGCCGATTTTACGGGAAGCTCTGTTAAGAACTTTAAGAGCATAAACTTCCTGCAGTTTAATTGTTCTAGTCTATTAATATTTGTCGGTCATATCCAGCTGTTCTTCATATTCAGCAGATGTTAATTCTCTCGACCAGGTGTAAATAAACCGGAGAGCAGTCACAAATGGGATTTTAGATCCCTTGAACTTTTGTTTTTTGAAACGCAAGGAAAAAATACAGTTAATAGCAGTTAATCCTTGTGCACACACACAAAAAAAAGTGCCTTAGCGAGAATCAGTCGGGGTTACATCAAACGAAAACACAGATGTTATGAGTGTGTTGTGGCGTCACGGTTATCCATGCTTTGAGCTAAATTGCGCTGCTCGGTGGCATTTTCATGGTCGACGGAATAACACCCAAATACCGAAAAGCATTTATTCTGTGTTAGTATAGAAATAAATTACAAGTCAATATAATCATACGTATCATAGATTAGGTTACGTTTAATACAATCTTCGTGCACCTATTCTATGCAGTTACCTAAAAATGCTTAAAGCATCAGAGTGGTAGCCTTTAGCGGTCAGACATATAGCACAACGGTGAGGATTTGGTTAGTGTGTCGGCGGGGATTCTGCATTTCCTTCTGATTTTTTGACGAAGGACCTCCAGCATAGGTTAAGTTAGGTTATTCAATTATGGCAAAGCACACGAGGGCTATCTGCCTAAAGGAGGGATGCCTTCGTGGAGGACTTTCTAAGGGAAAGTGGCTCGTATACACGTTACACATGGGGAAAACCACGAAAACGCCCATGCAGCCAGCCCGTTCGCGGGATTCGAACCTCGGACTGAACTACCAGTGTTCAGCGTCTTTACCGCTCGGCCGCTGGTGGGCCCTGGACCTCCAGCATAACCAATTTCTTACGGTTTCCCAACGTCATTTGCATTCACTGGCATATGCCATGCGTCACATAATGCAGTCATAAAAGTATCAACGTTTGTTGAGCAAACACCATTTAACATATCGTAAATATAATTCAATTTAACTTCGAAAACAAAAGGTAGATACTATCTGTGTATACGTTTTCTGATTGATATGTTTTTATGCTTGGTATATATCTTCCATTTTACAACAATCCCTTTAGTTTTACATTTTATAAAGTTTGTATCAGTTTATCTGATACATGTGAGAATTCATTTTTTCATGGATTCCTGTTCTTTGAATCAATCATTAGTTTCTTCTTGAAAATGCTGAAAATTCTGCATTTCATGTTCTTGCCCTAATGCAAGCGCAGCATAACGTTTGCCTGTCCAAACGTCTTTGCAATTAATTTGGTCTCTATTTTTCTCATTTATTTGTATTTTTGCTAATAGTTCTTCGAAATAAATTTTTCTTCTTACAGTTATTAACAGATTATTTAAAAATTTTCATAAATGAATGTGTATATATATATATATATGGACATATAGATATTCGCGAACGTATACATACACATAATATACATATACATAATCTGCATATGAAAGCTTTGAAATGCAGATGAATATTTTCCCCCTAATTTAAAGGAAATGATGTCTTTGAAAGTAAATTATGTTTAATGCGTAAAAGAAGCAACATGAAGCTAAATGAGGAAAACGATAGTCAATAGCATAATTTTTCAATTCTTTGGCTATCCACTGTTAATTGGAAGAATTCATTTTCGAATTTGACATAGATGCAATCAAAATCTTGCTCTTCTCTCTTAATAATATGAGCTGAATATTTGTAAATTTGTTGCGTTTCTGTGCATTTTGAGACTTAATGTATCTTTTGTTAAGTCATGCAGAACATATTCAAGGAACACCCTTCTTAAAGTTGTGTAAAAGTTTATGTTTGTAATATGCTTTGACGAAGCCTATTTCTAACTTTCTATGAAGTGTTAATATATAATTTCGCTCAAACTCATTATTTAACTTTTGCAGTAAATCTACTTTTACACGCTCGTTTAGAACATAAATTCGTTAAATATTTCAAATAGTTTGAAATATTAACGAATACTATTTTGCAAGTATTTGCATAAAAAATTCAGCATTTTCTCGTCTGTATAATAAAATATTTTAATACATATAATTCCTAACACCAGTATGCAATCCAAAATGCGTAGCACAGAATATGCTTAATTCTTTTTACTGAGGAACTGTTAAAGGATTTTAAAACTTTAGTTACAGAACTGTAAATGTTTTGTGGTGTGCGAAGGCCGAGTGACGGTACTGCTCGAAAACGTATAATATTTCTTCCCAGGCTACGAGGAATAAAAGAAAATATTTAACATATTATAAAAGATGTTCTTAGGTAGGAGAACAGGATTCTGATTTCTGTCGGGAGAGAAAAATAATAGCTTTTGGCTTTTGAAACAGAAAAGTAATCTAAAGCAACAAAAATTTGTCGAAACAAATTGCTTAATCAAAAGCCCTGACTCTTGAAACTTGCTGTACTTGTAAGCAAGGCTAACAGTAATGAGACGAGTAAATGACCGTTGTGTTTGAGCATTCTTATATATGTATATATGTAAAATATAAAAAATACGGTGGCTTTGATCTACTCGAAGAGGCAACCTCTGATTAACTTTCCGCAATTTCAGGATCTTCCTCCTAGACCAGTACTTTCGAGAACATTCTGGCATGTTATATAATCGCTGATATAAATAACGAATACGAAGTATTTTTTAGTCAGACTGCTTCCTGCCATCGCTACTATAAGACCCTGCGCTGCTCTGTCCATTCTTCTTCCCTTTGCTAGAATAGTTATGACTTCGAAAGTGTTGTTAAACCTTATTTTAATTTAAATCATTATTAGATATGCAAGTTGGAGAATTTCGTCTAAAAGAAAAATGACCTGCCGTTTCAATTGAATAAAGATATGGAGCTTTAAAGTTAAATTCTTCTGTGTCGTCATTTTGCTGCATTCAACTCGACCAAACAATGTCCGTACTCTGATGTGACCTGATTGCCAAGCTTCGTCGTTCTTATGCCTATCCGCAAAATCATCATTATATACACATTAAAAAAAAGTACTACTCAGAGGAGTCATAGATCAACTGTATTTCCACTACCGCAAATGCGATTTACTAAGGCCTTCAATGTTCACTTCAAATCACGGCTTCAGATGACTACAGATAGGGAAAACATCTGATTCCTAATTTCGGGAATTCATTCGAGTCAGAAGGGCATTCTTACTGCAAATTCTATCCCTTTTTTTTTCAAACCCTAGAATAACATTCTTACGTGCGATTGCAATGAGTAGAACCGAACCTCTTTGCAGAATTATGTATTCCCTCAAGCATTTTCCCCGCACATGTTATTGTTTCCCTTATCGCTTGTCAATTCAGTATACTATTGTTCGAAAGCCTGGGAAAAATTTCGAATGAATGAGTTTAAAAGATAACAGCATCGGACGTGTATCTTTCAGGTTTCTTTGTAACGAAAAGGTTTCATGTTATACATAATATACATAAAAATTAACAAATATAATTTGAAATTATAGGTGTGCGTTATACACCGGTGCGCATTATACCCCGAAATATACGGTAACTTTATAATTAAGACTCACATTAGATTGATTAATCTAGAGAATTTAAAAGCTTTACTTTTAACAACTCTTTAAAATTTTTCCTGAGAGTTAAGAGTTGAGTTTGAGTAAGCAAAATTGAAAGTAAAAATGTGATCTGTTCAATGCTTTATATTTGTCACTAGAATTCTTCAGAAAATGGTCGAATGCCAACATTTTAAATTTTAAGGTTTTCATTAGTTTTATAACAGTTTAGTTATACTCACAGACCAATGCATGCTATAGAAGTTTCGGTTGGAAATAAAAGGGCATTTTCGATATTCTAATGGTCTGTAATTATGAGATCTGAGGAAGAGGCAAAAAAAGACTAAATTCCGTGGAAATAAAGCCCCATTAGCGGGAGTGCGGTAATTTCGCTGGATATTGGTAGTTCGTCAGGACAGCGGAAGTAGGCCAAAACTTTCATGCTCCTATTCGTAAAATTCTACACTTCATAATAAAACTGCCTGCCATCAAAACCTACAAAAATTCTGGAATGAAGAAATTGAATGATAAAAAGAGGCAGAAAGGAAAGAATTAAATTAACATTTCGTTTAGTAAAATTTGAGCATAAATACCACACCTATAATAATGCAGTTTAGCACCGGCACTAAGCACAAACTCTAATTACATGAAGTAGCACAGATCGCTATCTACTTATCGCATTACACTATTTACTTAAATAACTAGCCTGCTCCACGATATTAAAGAAAAACTAATAAAAAGTTACAGCAGAATAAGCTGTAAATACTGATTCCTTTCATTAAACAGCCCACCAGCGGTCGAGTATTAAAATTGCTGAACACTGGTAGTTCGGTCCGGGGTTCGAATCCTGGCTAATGGGCTGGCTGCATGAGCGTTTTGGCAATTTTCCTTGTGTGCTATACGAGCCAGTTTCTTTTAGAAAGTCCTCCTAGAAGGCATTTCTTCCCTTCGACAGATAGACCTCGAGTGTTTTGCCATAATTGAATAAACGAACCTAAACCGTTGAAATAAAAGTCCTGATCATATTATAATTTATCAAAGTCCATATTTTCTGGAAATGTGTACACTCAGTCGTGAAACTACCAAACTTACTTTAACAGCCGTGCTTATAAGAAATAATATTTTTAGAAACAGAACGTCTTCCATCGGCTGAATAGTAAGCATTCTTAATGTTGGAAGTTCCATCCGGATTCGAATCTTTTAAACAGGTTATCTGCACACGTGTTTTTGTGGTTTTCCTACGTGTAACGTGTATATTGACCATTTCCCTCAAAAAGCGCTTCAACGAAAGCTTTAGGTAGATAGTCTTTCAGTTACTTCCGTAACTGATTAAAAAAAACACAAGAAACAGGATAATAATAAGTTATATGTTATATTAGCAGTTAGTAATAAAAGATGTTTTATGAAAAATGTTAACTACAACTGAAGGAAGAATTGCTTTATTTCGAATAAATGTGGATAAAATATTGAACCACTTCATAGGAGTCAAGACGAGGGATTTCTGCTTTTCGCGAGAAGTAACTGCTAGTAGCTAAAACTTGCATTTTGCTTTTAAATACTTAACTTAAACTGAAATGTTTTGAAATATTTTGCTGATAGGAAATATGCATTCATTCTGTCATAAAAATATTATTACTTATTTAAATTGCAGCAAAAATGAAAAATTAAATAAGATTGGATATTGAAGCAGATGTGATATAAAAAGTACTTTTCAATTAACAAAACAGAATATCCATGATTGTTAAAGCATATTAAATGCATCGGTTACAATTATAGTCTCTCTGTTGTGTGAAAAATTGCTAGTTATATTATACTAGTAAACAATGTATCCTGATTTAGCAAAACTATGTTGCTTTAATGCACTTACGGAAGACAAGAGTCTGTTCAATTTCCTCAACGAGCTCATGAATTTTGGACTGGACTTCTTTGACAGCTTCTTTGACTTTCTGGTACTCTTCGGGAAGCTTTTCTTTTAATACTTCAAATGTCTGCTCCATCTTATGCAAGAGATCAAGAAGCTAAAAGCAAGGACTTTCATTTAATGTTGAAAAAGATGATAATATATTATATTTGTTAATTTGAAAGACATTAAGTAAGTTCTATGCCAAATTCTGATACATTAGCGTAACTAGTTTAAAATGATGAATAAGTCTTGTATCATTCCTTTTTATCCAAGCACCTGTATTACAGCTGTTTGCGCTGCAATACATCTATCTTATTAGTGTTTGCGACGTATGGTTAACACCGGGAGAATATCTCAGAAACGAAACAGTATTGAATATCGAGCTGTTTTCGAATTTATGACCAAAGAAGTGTTCATGAACAAATGCTTCTCTTAACAGTCGTATATGAAATCTACGCCTTCATATCCGACTGTGAAGAGAGAAGTACCCTTGTTTAAATACTCAAACACAGTCAATGGAATATGGCCCGTGTTCATATTGCCCAGGTGAAGTTACCACTGAAGAAATGGGTCCTGAAGTTGAAGAGATTGTTATCTGTATCAGGCGTAGAAAGAGCTTACTTCAGCAACAGAGACATTAGCCTTTTTCGAGCTGGAAACGTGAAAAATTAGCTATGCTTTTTTGGGGATTTGGATGATGGATCTTGCAACTATTAGTTTAACATGCTAACACTTTCACCAAGAAAGGAAACATGGAGAAATGAAATAACTCTTTTTAAAGCTTACTATAGAACTAAAGATTAGCCCCGTGTGTGTACAGACCATGCCACATGAATAACTGCTAATGTCTAAAGTCCGTTCTCAATGGGCTCAAACTTGTACCTAAAATGAAGAGGATAATCATGTGGAATCTTTTCATGAAATGTTATTTTTAACAGAATTTGATAAACACTTGTTTTAAGCTTCTGAATAAAAAAGATATCCACTTCTTGTACTTCTTTTACAATATTGAAACAATTACAATATTGAACGAATTACAATATTGAAACAGCAGTCAACGATTTGTTTTACACTTCATATTCAGTTTTTTTAAGCAAAGAAAAAGTACTTTTCTTAACTAATTATATGTACAGAAGCAGTAGGATAAGGCGATTCTGCACCGGCGGCAATAAAAATAGATAATGAGAACTGCAATGTTTAGTTAGAAGCTATGAGCAGATTATATCGTTAATGAATGATATTTTAAATAATTTTAATAGGCAAAGTTTATTAATCATTATATTTCTGTTTGTATAAAAATCCAGGTACTTCATTTATAAAATGCCAATGATGACAAGACGAGGTTTTAATCCTGGCAAAAGGTCTGGTTATATAGACGTTTTCTTAGTTTTTCCGATGTGTGAAGTGAATCGGAGTCAGTTTCCCTTAAAACGTCGTCCACGAAAGAATCCCTTTCCTTAGATAGATAATCTTCGTATACTTTTCTATAATCTAGGCTTGTAGGGTTTCTTTTAATTAAAATTAACATATTATTCAAATTTTTATCTCTCCTGGAGTCCCCAACTTCCCTTCGCATTTCCTTGCCAGGATGTAACTTTAAAATTAAGTGAAGCGAGTGTTTAAATGGATGAATCTCCGAGTTTAGTTAGAGTGTGTTTTCACTAGCCAGTGCACTTTTCGTTTCTGACCTTGCTGTTACGCTAATGCATTTCGAATAATCGTCATGCCTGTTAGGTTTGTTGAGTCAACCTAAATTAGATATACTTTCAAGTGCTAATCTGGTACTATTCTTTTTAGATTTGAATTTGATTGTGTAATAACGTTTAAGTTCCACAGCAAGTAGTCGGTGTTATTGTAAAGCACGAAGTACCTGCCTTTCTGTTAATAGTTGGAATTAATAAAGGGTTATTTTCACCCTTCTTCACGCCTGTGCGAGAATTCGCCAGATTTATTAGTAAGATTTAGCTTAGTTTATGTGGCCCCCAAAGGCTAGACCTTGAAAGTTATCTAATAACTTACTAAAACGTGAGCCTCTTCTTCAACTTTTTCGAATAGATCTTCAATTTTCTTTGCTACGCTTTGAGATAAGGTGTTCTGAAGACCAAGTTCCTTTAAAACATGAGTTGCAAAATCGGTTACATGAGCTTCCAGGCGAGATTCCATTTTCTCCAAAGTGGTTTTGAGATGAGGAACAAACTAAATGAGAAGGAAAAGTGTAAAACTACATGCATTTAAAATAATAACCAAATTAAATATATTTACAAATTTTCATTGAGAGGTTATTTAATTCTTTTAGGAAATTCATTGTTTTAACAAACTTTAAATTGTTTAACTACTCCTGCAAAATTCATTTTATTACTCTTATACGATTTTACCAAAATTCTGGTTTTATCAAAATAAAGTACATAAACCTTTCTTTAAAACTTGCCTTTAGGTGTTGGAAAGCTTTTCTAATACAAATGATGCGCATAACAAAATGCGCTGCATCTAAGAAGATAATATGTTTCCAGAGCTCTTTACAAATAATATGCATTTACTCCATAAACAGTGTAGTACCACCATAATTCTCTTTATGTACTTAAATTATTTCCGTGCCTAATTAGTTGTCTAATCTTTAACACCTTTAATCTTCGTATGCTTGCAGGCATAATTATCGCTATAATTTATTGCTTGCCTTTGTCTACTTCTAGAATATAATGCACATAGCTAATGGAAGATTTTATCTTCATTGAGTAAGTTGTTATTTTATTTGTTATTTGATCTGTACGTGTAACAAAAATTAAAGAGTAATCTAAAATACTTAACATCTAAATGTCGCATGAAAAATTAATTGTGTATTTTTGGTTCAGCTTAAGGTATGAATGGGATAAAATATGCTTTCAAGCTATGACAGTTTTTACCTGGAATCTTTTAATAAAAAAATAGCTTAGAAGAGATATACAAATAAGCTTTTAGACCATGTTAATTTTGGTTAATTGAAAGCTTTAAGTAAAAAAAAATTAAGAAATATATACGGAATTTAAATTTTATACAGGTTATCTGCAAAGAAAATTACGATTAGTAAGATATTACTTTTCTTGCTACAAAGCTCTCAAGGGAACCTTAAATTGTAATACATAAAACTGGCCTTTAAAAACTGTCATACATTATATGATATAGACCACTTTACCCCGGTAGAAAAGGAAAAATGCTAATTTATGTACAAGAACTAAAGTTAGATAAAAAAATTTCGCATTTCGTAAGTTCTACAAGTAGAAATTTAAACATTTATGCTTCTTTTTAAGCATTTTTCTGCTGTAATATATATATTTAATTTGCAATTAAACATTAGCATGCTTATCTCTTTTTAGAAGTGCAAGGTGCATCAGCCAAATGTATGTGTTCTTTAAACTGTCGTAGAACATTTATTTTCCTACCTGCAAGGTTAAATTACTAAGAAAAAGTATTACTAAAAAAGTAATGTTAAATTTCCTCAACAGGCAACAGGAGAATTGTTGATGTAGTTGCTCAACTCATTTAGTACCAAGAGAGTAAAATCGATATGGTGGACGTACGTTTGAGCTTTCAACAGCAGAAGCAGGTTATTAAGTGGTACTAGAAGTTTGAGAATGTTGCTACAGTTCAGAGATAGTGGAAATGTGAGTATGGGACTGATCCGCCTTTAAAGTTAACGATTACATGTCTACGAAAAAAATTCTAGGTTCATGGAACAGTGTGTGATGTGCATAAAGGCCGATCAGGGCAACCTCGCACGGTTACAAGGAATGAATCCTCACGTACGGTACTCGAACTGTTTCAGCATTCACCAAAAAAAATCTTCGAGACAAGAGTCATGTAAGAGTGGTGCAGGTGCTGGTAGCGTGTTACGCATTCAAAAGAAAGGCAAGTTGCGTATGGACATTCCAAGGCTAGTGGAACAGCTGAGTGACGACGACCAAAATCACCGATTACAATTTTGTGAATGGGTTAGGAGATGATTACACGTAAACCGGGATTTAGGGTTAACTTTGTTTGGTCCTAAATCCCGGTTTACGTATAATCAAGGCGGTTACGTGGAATCATTGGTCAGTTGAAGCACAATTTAAACTTAATGGAACTGTCAATAGGCATAATTGCGAATACTGGGTTGAAGATAATTCGTGCATTACCGTTGAAGAGGCCGTGAACCTCCTGTAAATGGGCAGTAAATGTGTGGTGTGGTTTGTCTCTTAGAGTCCTTTACTGTTTTGAAGGTTCTGTAACTGAAGAAAAGTATCTAACATTGCTTGCTGATTCCACTTTCCCTGCCATTCGTGCAATCCAAAGTAATGATAGGTTTTGTTACCAACAAAATGGCGCCCCTTCGCACTATCGTAGGTAGCGAGCATACCTGGATCAAAATGTACCAGGCCAATGGATAGGACGCAAGGGACAAATCGAATTTCCTACACGCTCTCCAGACTTTACACCTCTCGATCTTACGGGGCACAGTAAAGGATGAAGTGTACCGTTGTAAACCAGATAACCTTGACAAACTCTGGGATGAGATTCAAGCGGTGCGCAGAAACTCCGTCGGACACTTTGGTGAGAAGTACAGAATCGGTCGTAACTGGTACTCAGAAATGTGTCGATGCTGAAAGCCACCATTTTGAACATTTGCTTTAACCACCATTTGGAGCATTCAGTTTGAACAAAAACTACACTTATTTTTTTAAGGCTACAGCCTTACAGTCTCCAGAACTTTAAACTTGTGGGTTGGAAAATAAATTTTCCATGACAGTTCAAAGGATGTATACATTTTTCTAATGCATCCTGTACGTATGTATATACAGCCTACAAATGCTTTAATTGCTGGAATCTAAGGTAAATTTAATCGCTTAAAGATAGAAACACTTTTTATTTATTTATTTGATTAGTTTTTAACTTTTTATTTATTTATTTCATTTTATTTTTATTCATATTTATTTATTTATTTTTGACTAAATTTGATATTGAAAATATTTTTTTCATTCTCATTTTTTATCCTGTGGAACACATATAAAAATTTACGTTTCACTTGTTTTTTTCAAAAGCAGTCATGTGACCAAAAATATCAAAATCTGAAAGTCTACCTAGAAGATGATCAATTTCTTGTGACGGAACCATTGGTCTGATCAGTTGCTCAACACATATTTAATTACACAGCCCTTTTGAAATACCTTGAGTATGAAATACATTCTGTGCTTTACTTTTAAACTAGTAAAAAATCGAATGTTCAGTATTATACTAAAGTTTTACTTTTAAAAATTGTTTGAATTGAAAAAATATTATTGTATATTTATTATGAATAGAATTTCTGTGGTCAAAAAACTGTAAATAATAAATAATAATGCAGCGACAGAAAGTTTCATTCACTAGTAAATAATCCGTAGTGTACTGCCCTTTATAAATACACAACTAGTCATTTAAGCGTTTCTTTTCTTAATTTTTAAATTACTTTCATGTAGTCTTTGAACGAAATTCTTTTTATAACTTAAAATAATATAATAATAAAAGCATGTCTTGAATTATGCATTTTAATTTTTTTTCATTCCTAAACAATGATTTTCAAATTTTTAACTATTATTAAGGCTAAATTACCTAAGTTGCAAGGCATTTCCTCCTTCCTTTCCACGTGCCTTCGTACTCTGACAGAGAGCATGTCCGGCTAGCGAACGAAATACTCGGAGTTTGAATCCTGGCAAAAGCACTGCTCATTTTTCATGTTTCGTGCTCCAGTATATACGTAAAAGACTCTGCAGGTGGTGATACTTCCAGCAACATCTTACGTATTTATCCTCGCAAAGATTCGAATTCTGGGCCTTTCGACTACTAGCTGGATGCGCTTCACATTACACTACGAAAGCACATGGTAAGGAGGGAGAAAATACCTGACAAAGTAATAGTCATTTAATTTTGAATTCCTAATTTTGAGTATAAAAAAAAAGAGACATCAAATATTTTGTTTGGTTATGTGAATAAATTGCCTTGTCGATTCGTTTAATATATTCATGCTTTGAATTTATATCTATAATGCACGAAGAATAAAACACATAAAATTTCCCGGAAATTATATGCATATACGAAATACAGATGCATATGAAGTTATTTCCGAAAATATTTTGAAAATTCATTTTATTTTACGTTAGTATGGTACAGCGTCATATAAGATGCAAAACTCCATAATGAAAGTTCTACAAGAAGCATTTTATTCAAAGATTTATATTAAGGCATCTTCATCGTGCAAAATATTTTGCACCATGCTACGCACAGAAAACAAAAAAACAACGTTAAGTAGAAAACAAATTAAGCTCATGAAAAGTCACTATTATCTTCTACTGGATTAAATTTTATTTAAAAAATCAATCTTGCAGAACATAAAGTAATTACACCCCTTCCATTCATACTACTTACCTTCTAAAAAAGAAAAATTACATTACTTAATTAAGTTACATTAATTAACATTAATATTTTGACATTAACATTTTGATGAGAGACAATTTAGTTTACTACTTTTTCTGTGGAAAGTAATTATGTCACATATCGTGCTAATTATTGTGATGAAGAATAAAGCCCATAGTAGATTTATTAATAAATACAAGCAAACTTCTGTTTTGAGTTAAACAATAGCATGTAATAAATGCTACTTCCATAAAGATTTCAAATTCTGAATCATAAAAATCTTATTTCAATCTTTGATCAGAACAATCGGAAACAATTCTTAACATAGAATCGTAATTTTGTTAACTCTTTTATGTATAGGATCTTAAATGTATAACATTAACTCAAAAACTTCAGATCCTATTAAGACTGGTAAGCGACTTACAACTCCGTCTGAAATATTACAACAAAGTCTTGAGAAAGTTTTAAATAATCTTCTTATTTAACCTTGAAATTAAACAGATAGGGGCCGCTATTTTGTTTGTGCTTAGAGACAAAACTCCGCCGCTTGCTAATTGTAAAATAACAAAGTTAAACTTTCAAGTTAAAAGTACTGTAGCAAGAGGCTGCACAAACTAGTTCAACTTTAATAGCTCGATTTAACTTCGTCTAGCAAACGAGCTGGGCAAAATAAAGCTAAAAGTGCTGCTGCCGAAAGCTCTGTGTCTTAAACATCCGAAGTTCTCGACTTAAATACTCTACTATCTAATTTGCATTCTGGTAAGGGCTACGAAAGAAGAAGTTGTAGTAAATGTTTAAACAGTAATAACTGGTTAATTAAGAAGAAGTACATTACATATGCATCTCATTTCTCGTAAACAATCATAATATCTAATCATTTAACAGGATAACTAAGCTTCTATGCTTTTAATTGGCAAGCATTAAACAGAAAACGAATTAAGCATTTCTCACCTCTTTAGCATCGTTAATTACTTTATGAGTTTTATCAGCTAGGCTCATAAGCTGCAATACCGTTCCCAACTTGGTGCCTCCAGTAAGATCAGTCAGATTGTCCAAAAGATCAAAGCCATAGAAAACACCTAAGAAATATAAACCAATTATATCGCATTTTGACCGTTATGTACTTTCCGGGATATTTCTGGTTTAAAAATCCTTCATCCTTGTTTAAAATATTCTGTGGTATAGGTTCCTTTGAACGTAGCATAACTGAATTCACATGAATAAACTTCTAAAGGAATTTACGTTTTTAAACGATTAAAAATTTAAACTTTATAAACAGAACAATCATTATTTTTATATATCTTGTCTTTCATATATATAATTATTTGCATATAAATGTATTATAAGTTGATTATTTTTAAGTAAGAATATTCTTATTATAAGTGGATCGTTCAAAAATTCCTTTTTTAGCACTTTTCTAAGTTATTTCTAACCCTTAGATAATAGCTTGCATTGAATGCAATCAAAACTTCTAACTCGATAAATGCTATACATCTAGGGCGGGAGTTCAAAGAACCTCTTCTGTAGCTTACACTGCTTTCAAATTTAAGAATTTTCCTGATTATCTGTTGAATGATATTAGTTTAAATTACTAAAAGAACATTAAATTTCATTTTAGATTTTGAAATTATTAAAAATTTTAAAAACTTGTGTGATGTTCATGCAATTCTCATGTGTTTAAGAAAAGCAATTGCATTTTTAATTTGATTGTAAAATTTTATGCTAAGAGAAAAGTGGAAAGGTAACTTGCACTTTTTGCGAAACTGATGGGGACATATATAGCGCTAAAGATCGTAAAAAAAGAATTAGGAAGAAAATAAATAGCTTTACCAGCACTGCATGAATGATATCTGATACATGATAGAAACAGTGGTTTTTACAACCTGAAGTAATTGTAATAAACCGTTTACAATTGAATTGCAATCAATAGGAGCAATTTTTATTTCTAATAAGTTGCGTGATGTTCTTCAAGACTCATTTGATGGCCGAAATATTTTAAAAATCATAATGTTTGGTAATCTAACTCTTACAAAAAGACAAGAGATCAGAAGAAATAGAATATACAGCAACGTGTAAAATGCTGTACTTTGTTCGTAACCACCCATGATCAAATTTCGCATATCCAGATAATGATCTATAAAGTATTCCAAATCTAAAAATATAGAAGATCTATTTAGTGTCTAAAGCAGTGGACAAAGTAATGGAAGATCTATTTAGTGCTTAAAGCAATCTAAAACATTGGACATTTTCTTTCCGTAAATAAACTGAAGAACTCTGAATTTAAAATTCAGTACCTGTCATCTCATTACCTAATAAAGGTATTACCAATAAATTATTTATGTATTTTGGGGTATATAAACTGAAGCAAAATTTGAAATAAGTGCATGGTAGTTGCTATAAAAACTATGGTGAAAGGAGTTTCACGAAAGCTTTTTATTTGTAGCCAAAAATATTGTTTTTAGTCTGTAAAACCAGTTTTCTTCTTACGAAATTTACAAGTTTTCCATCTGAGATCTACTGAGCGTTCATTAAAAAATAAAGGCAATTTTTAGTCAGGGCTATGTATGAGAATATGCCTGTGTGTAAGGCATCCATTATATTCTCTTTTGAACAAAGAAGTTGCACGTCATTTTCAGGCCAAAGAAAAGAAAAATGCTTTCTTCAAGAAATGAATAGGAGAATTAGTTCAAGGAAAAAGTATTAAATGGTGAAAAACTGTCTTAATTTTAACTTAAAAAACTACGAGTAGTTTTGAAAGTTATTGTAAAAATAACTTAATTGATGAGATTGTTATGAATATTGAGAGAAAAAATTTCTTAGCGTTTAATTACTAAACAATCAAACACTTTATCAGTAATAGAAATTTTTGGTTTGTATTTATGGTTTGAAGCCTGACGATAAATCCAACTTTCGGAGATTTCGGATGACAAGATTACAGTAAGAATTAACGGCTTAATGTAAAATATATTGGCTGTTCATAAGTACTTTTTCCATTTCAGACCTGTAGTAAAAGGTATTAAATATTCAGTTGATTTTAATACACTAAGTTTAACGTATGAAGTAGGGTTATAATACTTAATATCCTATCTATTTATCGATATTAATATTCGATAAAAAATTCGAATTCGGGGGGGCACTCTTCCCTCAAAGTGCTGAAGTTGGATACATGACTCCTTTCCATACAAATTGTGTGATATGACTTATCTCTGACAGTAACATGAGAACAAATCCACGAATTTTATCGTGGAGCAGAGCGTGGGACTGCGTCTGTCGTTGGCAATAGCTTTGGGTACTTTATTGGTAACAGTAATAATTAGACTGCCAAATTTTGAAGAAGAATTCCCCGGAATACTGAACCAAGGGCCACCCACTCCTATTCCCCTGCCACAAAACTTCTCGAGAGAACTTCAGAATTGCCGGGTATTTTAAGAATGCTACAAAGACGCTCACAAACATCCAAGTTTTCACCGAGATTCGAACCCGGGCCCAAAAATACGGCAGTCGGCATCAGGATGGCCCTTTCCATGTATAAAGTTTATATGCAAAAAAAGACTTACTTTGCTTCCTAATAAGCTCTCGAATTTTCTCAGCCAACCTCTTAAGTCCAGCTAGTAGCTCATCAATTCTTTCGTGCAGTTCCTTATTCACTTCAGGAACAATTTCTTTTAAATGAGTTAAAGGTTCTTCCACATGATGGATAACATTCACGAGCTAGAACAGTAAAGAAGCGTCTATAATAATCTAAAACTTTTAATTTAATAATTTAAAATGCATATTTTTGTTTCTACTTTTCTCAGCTATATTACATTATAATTCAAATCCTTTATTCTAATATTTTAGAGTTATATTAGTTTGCGTACATCTGGGAAGGTTTCAGGTATGCAGACGTACGCAGCATTTTTCACTGATGCTCATTTATTTTTATTATTTGAAAGCCTACATGTATATACTTAAATACGCTTAACTGTAATGAGCAGGCGATTCTGCGAATTTATAAATTAAAAAAAAACATAAATTATTGTAATAAACAGTAAAATAGATGCAAGAAAAACAGTCAACAGCTTTTGGCTGAGATTGACATCTGAATCAAAATTTGCATTTTGAATATATAAGTTAAAATCAAATACGTGAAAATTAAGAATTTATTTAGCCATTTTGTCACTGTCAGATTCGAACATCTTCAGGCGGTGGGAAAACCTGACACTGATACAACAGCTATATCTGGCTTATTTTTATTCATCTCAAAGTAGCAGAGGTATCCAAATTTATTATTGTAAAATAATTTGTACCCCTGAAAATTTAAAGGAGCCACCTCTACGCATCTAGCCTGAAAAATCTATTGTAAATACAAAAGCAATTTCAATGTTCAAATTGAAATTCGATGCATCAGAAAATTTCCAGAGGTTATATACTTAAGAATGACAAAATGGACGTAAATACAACTCATACAAAAAACTGAGAGAGCTATAATTGTTGCATCTGTGTCAGGGTTTCCTGCCTTCTGAAGAAGTTCGAATCTGACAGTAATAAAACGGCTTTATCAATTTTTAATTTTCACGTGTTTATTTGAGTTTAATAAAATTTAAATTTTCATTTAAATGACAATCTCAGCAAAAGACTGTTGACTATTTTTCTTAAATACACTAAATTTGAATTTATTTTATTGTTTTTTACAATAATTTCAGCTTTTGTTTTCGATTTATTAATTCACGAAATTTCCTGTTTCGGTATAATTTAAAATATTAAATTATTTTATGTCATCTTAGCAGCAAAAAGCAAGATTACGATTCTGAAATTCCTCCGTGCAATTTACGTTTTTCGTTGTTTTATACATATACACGTATTTTAAAACAAATATCTGAACGACAATTGCATTAATTATACCTTTTTTGCTTTTATTCATCTGCATAACGTTTGCGTATTTACATGACAAAAGTACGGTTAATATTCCGTCTTTTCACAAAATAAATAAATTAATTAAATTAAATAACGTTATCTGAATTAAAGAAAATATATGGCGAGATTGCTTTACTAAAAGAAAGGGATACAGACGGAAATCAAGAATAACGAAACGAACGAACGCAAAACGAAAATTAAGCTCTACCAGAAGTGCTCCACAAAAGACATATTACACAAGTCTAAAATATGGAAACCTCTATCTTTATTTTTTTTCCTGTGTTAGCTACACAATAGGAAAAATAAATTCCACTCTTCAATGAAATATTTCTTTTTTTTTTCTAATATAACCCTTAATGTAAAAAGTTACTTCTTTGATATTTTAATAACTTTGATCATTTTGTGCAAGATCATATTTCAGCTAAGCTTTCTTTGCTTGTTCCATAATTTATATTATGGAACATTACATTATGGAATTTATATTTATATTAATCTATTTAATAGACTCTTTTTATTTCCCAAGAAAATAAAACTTTCTTGGGAATATTTTGTTCTTTATATTTTGTTTTTTATGTTTTGTTTAAAATATTTTGTTTAAAACGTAAATTATCATGCAATTTAAAGGAAGAGAAAGAATTCACCGTTAACAATATAAATCTCTTCATTCTTGAAAGTTTTCAGTATTACTTTGTTAAGGACTCTACGGTCATAGATATGTCAAATTATATAAACGTACAAATATGAAGTAGTAGAATAAAGGCGAAATAAATCGGTCGGGTTGATGAGGGTGATATTTTCTAGCATGCTACGGCTAATCAATTAAGTATACGCATCTACATTCACTGGGCTTTAAAACTTGGTTGCATAACATAAAGGTGCCAAATGACAGTGCGTTTTCTAAATTTTACTTAAGCATTAAAAATGGCAAATATATTCTGTTCATGAAATGCGAGAAACAATGTAATCTTGCTTAACTTAGGGGTCCTGTAAGTATGCAGGTTTTTATATAGATAACAATAAGCTCTCTTTTTTTCTTTTAATTGATGATATTTTATAGTTTCAGGATGAATTTTTCATTAACACAAACATGCGTGAAATGCAGTGCTTTTATAGCCGATTACAGAAACTTCTGATCAAGAGCTGGGTGAAAATGTTTAATCACATGGATTTTCAGTTTACAAGAACATAATTACTTCGATAACTTTCTCATTAATTCAGTTAAATAACTTACTTTAAATAAATTCAAGAGTTCATAATAAAATGAATAATATTTTAGAGTTTCTGTTTGAAATTATAAAGTGAATGAGCAACAATAACTGTAATTTACTCGTATAGCCTTACCTTTCCGAAGAAAATCTTTACATCTTCTTGGATGATGTCTTCTAAATCCTTGAATAAATCAAGCGCAGATGATCGAGAAGCTGAAAAAAATATTTAATTAGTAATTTCTTTAAGTATGCAAAATGCACAGAAAATTTATTTTAAATATGTACTTACGTTGGACAGGTAAAGCTGCAGCTGAAGCTACAACCACGCATAAGACAACAACGGCGTATTTCATCTCTTCTCTTTGAGACGCTTCAAAGCAACTGCATTTAAAGAAAAAATAATGTCATTTCGAGGTGAATATGAGCATCACTTAAATGTTATTGATAAAGCTCTATTATAGAAAATAGAAGAATGAAACTTGTGTTAATTAATCATGTCAATGAACTGTTACAATAATTTTTACTCTTCTACTGTTTCTGCCTCGTTAAAATCTCCTTGCAGTTTGTTTTGCCATACAATGATTTAAAACTTCTATTTGTTACTTTATGGTGAGGAATACTAAAAAATTTAAAACCATAACCGTGACTTATTTCCTATTTCGTCATATAGCCGTCAACTGCCAAGGAAAGATAATTATATTAAAGTACTGTTACAGAATTTGTACTTAATTTGCTATTTTTAGTAGAATCGTAATTAAATTGTTATATTTTTCCGTGAAACGCAGCGCGTGTATTTAACATTTAATAAATAAGTATCTCGTAACTGTAGTGTTTTGCTATCCAGAAAAATCGAGAAAATGGATTATACCAGAATATTTTTGGGACGATTAAAAAGCTTATAAAAGCCAGATTAAAACATCTCAGCTGAGTAGTTGTTGTTTTTAAGCGAACTGTTGTTGTTTACTTAGTGCTGTTATTGATTGTAGCAAATTCGCTGTGAGATCGAATTAATTTCTCTGTATTTTGAATTTGAGTTCTGCTTATATTCTATTAGTTTAAAATATAGCTACTGTGAGATATTGCGATATTGCACGAATATCTCCGAGGAAATTTCAGCATTTTGTTTTATTTCTTGTGAAAAGAATAAATTTTATTAACTTTTTATCTACTTGCGCATTCAGTCCATTACGAACCCGTACGCACGCAACAATAGTATTTTCTTAATGAAAGAAACAAAGCACAAAAAGAAATTCATCTTCTACAAGTTAAATCTGTGAAATTCGCAACCTCATTTCAAGTAAATAAATGAGAATTTCTGTATTATTAGGCTTTTAATGTAAAGAGAATTTTGTCTCAGTGCATCTAGGCAAATGTACACCTTTCGAAAATAATTCATAAACTACCTGTGACAATAGGATTTCCAAATAATGGTGCTTTAAATATTCCTTGATTCTCAAATCATCTATCTTAACAGAAGTCCAGGTGCATGAATTGTTATTTTAGTTATTTCAATTGTGCATAAATTTTATGGTGAATTCATAATTCAGTTTACTAGAAAATTTAGTTTCATAAATAAGAAGCTTACATTAGCCAATACTTACTTACCACATTAAAGTTCCAAACTGTTAAATTTCTCATTAATACATTTTAATTCTACACAAATAATTTACTTTAAATCAGTTCAAGAGTTCACACTAAAATGAAAAATATTTGAAAGTTTCTGTTTAAAACTGCAGAATGAATGAGTAAAAATAACTGTAATTTACTCCTATAACTAAAACGCAATAATTATAAAATAAATTAATACAATTTCAAATAATAAACAAACATTACACCACAAACTTGATTCAAGTCGTTAATACTTCCTAATTCGTAGACTTATTATTTAATTATCTGCTGCTTCACTCTCAGAAGTTCATTAAAGCTATACTGATAACCTTATTGATAAGGTCCTAACTTTCATAAACTATACATTTACCAGAATAAAGACTTTTGTAAAATTTGAAATTAGAAAGTATCCAGTTGGAACTTAGCTTTCTCCTCAATCAGTTCAGATCAGATTCATGTTAAAAATGAAAATGCTTGTAAGGCTAATTAATCAGCGTTTAAGTGATAATAATTATCAAACTGACATCTGGTTACGATGGTATGCCATGTCTAAGTTAACGTGCAAATTTGAAAGGAAACAGAGCAAAGAAAAACAATTTACCGAATAATAACTACTAATAAACATAGAAATAAAGGAGGTTTAGATGCTGCCAAAATAGAATTTAATTGAGTTTTCTAAATATGTTAACGCTGCAGTGGAATAACCTGCTGTGCTCACAAAGCTCTTGAGAAAAAACATCGTATTTTTCTTTTGGAAAATTTCGTATTTTTGGGGGTACTGATGCTGAACTCTTTTTAATCAGTCCTATACCAGTTTGTCGCAAAGGAGAACTTAGGTTTTCCTTGCCTTCGACATATTAACTGAAGATTTCTCTAATTGGTAATGCAATGCAAATTAGTATATTTGCAGTTATATTTTTAAGTGACAAATAATTTTGGTGAAATAAATTGCTCATAAGGACCATTGTTTAAAAACAGAATAAAAACTGCTTTGCAAAGCGGAAGAAATGTGCATAAATATTTCAAGACTTTCAAAGAATAATTAAAGCAATGCACCTATGTTTTCAATCTAGAGGACTAAATTTCACTTACCTCTATGTAAAATCTGATGTCGAAAGAGGAATTTTATTATGTATGGCTGCTTTTTATTTGGATCGCTATGCTGACAGCTGCAAGTTCTCTTGCTGATTAAGAGACAACGACGTTCATTTGTGAATATAGTACTTTCTCCGATAAGTTAAGAATTTTTAGCACCTGTGACGCTGATACAGAACTCTTCAATTCAAGTAGTTTAAGTGTTTGTTTATAAGTACTGGGTTTACATCCGTATTTTTTTATCAGGGAACTAAACAAGTGTTTAAAAAAGAAAGTAAAAAGGTTATGTTTATTTTAAATTTATGTCTCGCCTTAAACACGCACACACACACACACACACACGGATACAAGTAACAAATCCCTATCAGAAAATGACAAGCAGTATTACATCATAAAGACTTTTTCGTTAAATTGGTAATCAACCTGATGAATTAGCTTTGTAGAATGCGTAAATAAGGTATAGAATTCTTCTGCAACAAAGCTTATATGTCAGTACAAATCATGCTACATTGAAAAATTAATAATAATTTAATAATTAAAATCCAGCATTTAAGACGTAAATTTTTGAAAATTGAAAAAGTTGCACATTTTACGAAGCGCCATTTATTTATAAGCCAATTTTTTATCCGTAATTTTCTGCAAAATAAAAAACAATGGAAGAATATAATACAATATGGTTTGAAGAATTATTAATAATGAGTCCTGTATATGAGGTAAGGGTTAGACAGGTTATTAGGATTTTAGGGGGACGGAAACGTATGAAATCAATTCTACTCTTAATAGGATTCAAACCACATACCTTCCAACTGACAGATGGTTAATAGCTAACGCTACAAGAGTATGTACGGAAGAATGCGATAATTTCTTGAATTATCCTCAATTTAAAATCAACTGGAGCGAGGCTTAAGACCCAATCGACCGAATCCATGAGGTGAGGAGCAAACGTCCGTCATATTTTTAGCATTAGTGCTATGTAGAAGAAATTATTAGGATTTTCGCAGTAGGAATCATGAAAAATCAGTTGTGCTTTTGCTAAGATTCAAGCCCTGAATGTTACAAGTGCCAACTTGATGTGCTCATCACTTACACCTGAAAAGCACGCACGGAGGAGTGCGATAATGCCTTACAGAGCAACAATCCGCATTCAAAAATGGAGCGCGATAATGCTAGTTAAGGCAATGACCAAACTGCAACGTTAATTGAAGTGATCGATTAGCGGCTGATGATAGAAAAGGCATATCGAGCTTAGAAGATAATTAATTATATAACGTATCGAAAGCTAGTTATCCTAATTGACTTATTTATATTTCTGTCCGAACAGGAGTATAAATATATTCCCCAAAATTAACCAAATAAATAAATTTCCATTTACTACATGCAGAGTAAACACCAATCAATTTATATTTTCACATTTTTTAAAAGAAAAATTTTTCAGACCTAAATTCTCAATATTTATCAAAATAAGTGTATGAATCTACTTATCAAAAGTATTATTATGAAAATATTTACTGCTCATGCAGTATAGGCACGTAAAAATTGTAAAATCTAACTATATTTTGCAGTTTTTTAAAACTTTTAATGCGTTATTTTCCGAGCCTCCAGACGATCTATTTATTCTCATGACGAAAATATAAAACATAAAACAAAAAGATTGACTGAAATTTTAATTTGCACGTATTTTTTCATGCATCATTTTATTCATTTTTAGTGTATTATACTGTACTTATTGTTATTGTACTTATTACTGATTGTTACCAATACAATTGTTTTCAGTTAATGTTCGTTCTCACTTTTATAACAGTTTATGTAAGAAGATATGCATTCATTCTATCAATACAAAGAAATCAAATGAGGCTTCGTTTATCTGGTTCGGCCAAGCACGCAAGAGCTGCCTGCCTAAGAAGAGGATGCTGTCGTGGAAGACTTTCTGAAAGAAACTGGTTTGCATCCTTGTTACATACGAGAAAATCATGAGCCAGCCCTTTCGCCGGAGTCGAGCCCGGATCTAATTACTAGTGTTTGGCGAAGTTACCACTCAGCCTGGGTAATTAAATGAGGCTAAACAGAGAGGAAGAAATCTGATGTTTGAAAAAATGCTGCCAATATACGGGGAATTATTAAAATCCGTCTTACTGCTGTAATATGCTTCGTATTGCATTCAGTTTCACGCTGTGCTTAGAATTTAGGTTTTCATGTGACAATCAGTAAGTTGATTATGGATTAAATGTATTATAAGGTATTTCTCCCGCCTTCTTAGCATGCCTTCGTGGTGTAGTGGTTCGAATCCCGGCGAGGGCATCGCTCATTTTTCACATCTCCTGTTGGGCATACCAGCGGCCGAGCGGTAAAGACGCTGAACACTGGTAGTTCGGTCTAAGGTTCAAATCCCGCGAACGGGCTGGCTGCATGGGCGTTTTCGTGGTTTTCCTCATGTGTAACGTGTATACGAGCCAGTTTCCCTTAGAAAGTCCTCCACGAAGGCATCCCTCCCTTTAGGCAGATAGCCCTCGTGTGCTTTGCCCTAACTGAATAACCTAACCTAACCTAACCTAACCTAAACACATCTCCTGTTTAAAAAAAATAACCTAATGTCTCTACAGTGGCGCCCGAACTAAAAGGGTGATGGGTGATAATTCTCCTCCACCAGGATTTGGCGACTGGGTCCCCTAATCCCCAGTCGCCCTTTAAAAGGGGGTATAAAAGGTATTTCTCCCGCCTTCTTAGCATGCCTTCATGGTGTAGTGGTCAGCGCACTCGGCGCGTATTCGGGAGGTCCGTAGTTCGGGTTCCGGCGAGGGCATTGCTCATTTTTCACATCTCTTGCTTCGAAATGACCTAATGTCTCTACAGTATAACTGACTGCAGGTGCAATGCGAAGATTGATCAAAACAATAATAAGTTTTACAAGTACTTATATCTACCGATTAAATAAAATTATCGCCTTATAGACAGTCTGGCTGCTTGGGATTTTTCGTTGTCTTTCAAACGCATAACTTGAATTCTCTTACAAAACCCTCCATGATGACACTTTTTCCCCTTAGGCAGATAGTTCTCTACTGCTTTATTATAAAAATCGAACAACGATAAATGAACGAAGAAAAGTACCAGTTTGAGAACTGTAAAGAACTAAAGTTCAGGTACCAATCGCAAACTGAACTAACTGTGTTCATAGTTTGCTTTTTTATCAGCATGTTACTGTTGTGACCTATCTGACTTGTCTGACATTACCCGAACAAATACAGGCATTTTATAATGCCGAGAAGCACAAGACTGCGACTATCTTTGTCACAAGTCTGGCGAATCATGTAGGTGAGAATACAACATCGTCCCTTTCCGTCTCAGCTTTGAAGGCGAATATCTCGGGGTGCTGATCTGAAAGTTTCCTATCGCTCTTTTCCTAACATCAAACAACTCGAAAGGGCTCAACCCGCCATGTATTTTGAGTGCCCCCATGTCGCACAGACTTTACACAATTACAAACATCCATGCCGTCTTTGGGATTGGAACCCCAACTCAACGATATAGCAACCAGGATCACAAACCACTACACCGACCGTAACGGCGTAAGCATGTATTATAAGTAACTGATAAGTAATCATTAACCTCAGTGAAAAGTAAACAAGTTTATAACTTTATTTCAAAATGTTATAGTTATAATCGATTAGGATAAAGCAACGGAAGGCTGTCTGATTAAGAGACGAATGCTTTCGTAGAGGATTTTCTAATAGAAAAAGCTCGTATTTCAATCATAATGAAATACTGAAGAAACATTTTTAGTAAAGTAATTTAACGATCGGTGCAAACTATTCTGTTGGTTTAGAAATACACAGCTTAAAAAAATCAGCTGTTAATTTGATTTAGATAAGTATTTAAAAATATGCAAATGTAGCTAAATATATTGTAGTATTATTCGCTTATAAAATATTTATTACTTATTACTACACAAATTGCTGGTAGCAAAACATCGCTCTGTCGTCATCTGATGATGTAGGGATGTTTGTCAATTTTCCATAATTTCGTTGATCCCAAATTTTTTCAGAAGATTTGTTTTTCGTAGTATCAAAATGCTCCCAAATTTTGCCTAAAATTTCTGTTCATTAATTTTTTCGTAAATTATTTATGGGGGTCTAAATCGTAATTTTAAATTATTTCGCCTTTTTTGACGTAGAAAGTCAGCTCTATTTCTTTTCAAACCTATCTGAAATCCAAGTTTGGAAACCTTCTTTGCTAGTACGCACTTAAATTTAAACTTTATGTAGTACTAACGTTCAGACGAATATTATTGCAGCACTATGGCATTGCAATAACAATCAATTAAGCATTTCTGATATCAAAATTTAATCAAGCCGGTGGGCAATGTTTAGGTAAAAATTTTAGTACTAAAGGAAGTTTCTGACATTTTTTATGCTGGTTTGGTGCAAGATATCTTGAAAAATTAAATGTGTTTTCTCACAGGAATCGCAACCAAATCAGTTGCTAAATGAATGTGTTGACACAACATCAGAAGTGAGCATGAAAGAATTAATCGAGAGAGGAAGGAGGTGATACCTCATCTTGCCAAATGATGTTAGTTATATATTATTTGGCAGGATCTTCATATTTCAGTTCGGGAGCCACAATAAAGTTTTTTAGTATTTATTCTACGAGCAATTTTGAGAAATGAATCGTGCTTTTTTCGGGAGTTGCAACCGCATCTTTTTTCGGGAGTTGCATCATTTATTTGCCGGGTATGTTGGTAACTACAACAAGAGGACATCGGAGGAATGTCTAACATTTCTCCGATGCATTATTGAGATCGAGAAGCATCAGAAATGATTTATTTAAAATACTCTTGTGAAAGAAATCCCTTGCAGCTGCTTCAGCAATGTAAGCTTTGCTACTAAAGTGCTGAAATATTGTAAAAGGCTTTTGAGGATAGCTGGTTACAACTTTTAATTAGAAGTAGGAGTTTTTAGGCGTATAAGGTGTTTAAGAAAGAAGATGAAACTGAACCACCCTCTTGTAGCTATTCACTTCAACTAATGAGCAACACGTCGATAAGGATAAAGATTACGTGGTTAACAATCATCTTTTCATAATTAGGAATATTACTGAGCAAGTTCTTATAGCATCTGCACTCTGCCAAGCAATTTTGAAATATCATTTGGGCTTACGGTGCGTCTCTTCTCGGGCTGTTTTATAAACTTTGAATTTTTTCCAAAAAATAACATGTTCAACAGTCCAGAAGACGCTATATTAAGACGATTCCTCCTTAAAATGAGTTTTTATAAGTGATGAGGTATAGATGTATGCTTTTGTTTCTGAAACAGTTCAGAAATCAAGTGAATAGTTCTCGGAAGGAAAAATCAGCTCGCTTGTTTAGGAAACTCGCATGTTGAAGAGACCACGTCAAAGGCGGTAGCCAACCAAAATAATGTCAACTCTTTTCTTGAATTGCTGGGAAGTTGTGCATCACGAATTTCTATAACTGTCTGTGAGGCTTCATCACAATGTGGGTTCTTGGCTTATTAACATGTACATGATGTAAGCAATTCATTCATAAGTAAGTAGTACAGGATAACACTTTATTTGCAACACTAACAAATAAACAGATATAATTCACCTAAAATAAGTAACATAATATTTCTTCTGGCTTGCAGCATAACCTGTAAATCCAATCCAATCTTTCTCTACAATCCCAGCATAACCTACAATTTCCCCTATCAACCTTTGCTTGTTTCTTATCTATTCTGACTCGGTGTTGTGTGGCAAAGAGACGAAGGCGTGCGCCACTTAGGCTAAAGTACAAATGCGTACCGTTTATCAGATCATGAGACTTCCCCTCTAAAAGATTTGATTGCGTTTTTTAACAACCTGTCAAGTCCGTATGCAAATATTTCTTGAAATGCAAAAACAATAACAACAAAAAAAATTAATAATCAGAAAATTTTCGAGCTTAACTAACCAGTTCTTACTAATTTCAATTAAAATTGCTTCAATATATGTTTAGTAATCTTAATCATTAAAAGGTGTAAAATTCAATTAAAGTTTCATTAAACCTAAATCTTTAAAATTATCTTAAGAATATAAACAAAATAATGCAAATCGGCCCCATCACTATATATTAATCACATCAAATAATATTAGAAAAATTTCAAAAGTAACATGTTAGCTCTTAAAAATTATTCGAATGAAATAGCCAACATGTTCATAATATTTGTAAAGTAAGTGACTTTCAGTCATATTTCGCTTAAGAGAAAGTTAATCGGAATAGTGAGTTTTCATTAATATAGTCTTTTTCTTTCCAGTAAGTAATCACTGTACGAGACCGTTGTAACGCTAAAGACCGCCGTTACAAACGAGACCTCTGTGAGGAACTTGAGCTGGTTGTGGTCATTGCCAAAGATAATTTCAGAACCAAATATATAAGTTGCAAATTTTTTTTACGGTAAAAATAACAGCAAAAGCTTCTTTTTCAATGACAGCATATTTTTCTTGCGACTTGATCAGTTTTTTGTTAGAGATGGCTACTGAGTGTTTTGCACTGTTTTCGTCTTTCTGAGCCAAAAACGCTCCTACGGCGTATGATGATGTGTCCCCGTAAATGATGAGAGGCAAGTTAAAATTTAGAAAGCAGCATTTTAAAGCATTGCAAACATCACGTCTGAATTGAACGAATACTACTTCATGTTCTTTCAACCAGGTGATCGCCCTCGAAGCTTTTCTTTTTGTCAACAGAGTTAAAGGTCATGCTGTTGCAGAACATTTCGGTACGTGAGATCTGTAATACGAAAGTAGTTCTGAAATACTTCTTTCATCCTTCGTATCTAAATTCTGAACAGCCTTGACTTTTTCTGGGTCAGACTCATGTGAACAAGAATCAACTATATGTTCTAGAAATTTGATTTCATGCTTTGAGAAGAAACATTTCTTGAAGTTAACCCTGAAATTTTCTTCTTCTAGTTTACTGAAGACTTAATCAAGAGGCTTCAGGTGCTTATTTTAGTCACTGGAAAATATAATCATGTTATCAGTATGGAATTAGCATAGTCGTTTTGTTGGGCGAAACGTTTTTTCGTAGTCCAGTGGAAAGTTTTAGTGGCGTTTCTTAATGAAAAGGGTAAAACTAAAAAAGCATATTGTCCTCGGTGTGTCACTAATGAAGTCAGGTTTGGCACTCAGGGTTGAGTCGTATTTGCCAGTACCCTTTAAGAACATCAATGAAAGTTATGTAATTGGACTTTGATATTTGGTAAATTAGGTCTGTAGCATGTTTCATTGTAGCATCAGTTTCAGTTTGCGAATTCAAATAACAGTAGTCCACACATACTTTTATAGTTCCGACTTTCTTTGAAACACAAACTACTGGACGCGAGAATTTGCTTCCTGATTCAACTACTAGTTCCAGCTGTAATAGCTCACCTATTTATCGATGAACTTCGCTTTTTAGAACTTCGGGTATCCGGTAAGGCTTAAGTTTCTTTGGTACGCTTTCAGGCATGACTTTGATGTTATGTTCTCCAGTATTTTATAGATTTTTGTAATACCGGATCTAAGATTCGCATGCTTTTTTAAAGTTTCTATGAGTTTTTTCCTCTTGAGTGGTCCAAGGTACGTAAAATCAAACTCTTAATTAGGATAGTGATTTGCTTTCAATGGAACAATTCCTGGAATGTTTTAAACTTTTCCGAAATAAATGGCTACAACATAGATCACAATGACATTATTTGCAGCAGTCCTGAACTCTTGTAATCTCGTTTTTGGGAAAGCGTTTCGAAGTGTCGTCATTCATTTGTAATATGTATATAACTATAATCGGTATGATGTTTAATGACTGTAGCAGGTATAGTCCATCTTACATTAAAGTTTTCACTATCAGGGGAAAATGTAACTCTGACACCTTAATTAAATTATTTATGGTGAGTCTTCCGATTATGGTAGAATGTGTTATCTTGTTGCTGTTGACCGATACAGCTAGCTCAATAGAATCTGATTACAAAGTGCCGCTACTTCCTTTCCCGAGTTTTTGAGATTGAAGGGATAGGTGCTTACAGACAAAGACTTATGGTATTTAAAATTAAAACTTCAATGCGTCTGTTCTTGAACATTACAAACAAAAATATAAGGATAACATTCTACTGCATGAAACTAAAATTCACATTTCGAAGATAGTCTTACGAGGGACCTCAAAACACTACTTTTTATTGCGCTAGGCATAAAATCTTTAGCTTGCCGATTTGGAAAGGACTTGTCTCGTCGTTACTTACTCCAGTATAAATATCAACACCTACAGCTTTCCATTGGTTCTGTCTATATAATCTGCCACACTTATGATCAGACTCGGCTGCTGTCATCAGCTAGAACCTAACTCAGGCGGTATCAGACATCCAACATAAGATAATTGCAGGCTACCGACCAACTGACCTACCGACTACCGGTTCCAGTTAACTGCTTAAATTCCTAGGCTCTTCTCAAAATCTGCATAATCCTCTGGAAGAACGAGGTCATGACTAAGTTCGAAGTGCTAGACCAATACGCAAATTGTCACAACTTCATCTTCATGTCATTCAGGTAATCACTTATTGAATCACTTTTTCATAAGGAATAGGGTTTTCATCAGTCCATGAGGTTTTTCAAGACAAATAATAGCGTATCAATATAACATAGCGTATCAATATGTACATGGTGTGGCTAATTTATTCATACGTTCGTAGTATAGGACAGCACTTTATTTACAATACGAACAAATAAATAGATAAAATTCGCATAACGTTAATAACATGATATTTCGTCTGGCTTGCAGCGTAACGTACATAAGCCTTCTTCATGGTATCCCCTCCTCGTTATGTCTGAATTCGCTTGTCAAAGAGATGAATGCGCTAACCGGGTAAGCTAAAGGGCTAATGTGTGGCGTTCATCTAATCATGACACTATCCAAACGCTAACGAAGAATAAAACTGAAGTGTTTAGCGGCGTTCGCATGAAACATCTCGTAGAAAGCGATCTGAATTGCGGTGAGGTAACTCATTAATTTTGCACCGTGATAAAACATCTGCTGACAATGACGTCATTGTTCTTGAATTTTTGGCCAAAAATTCAGTAGATATATTTCCGATGGCATCGATAACTCTATCATCAAAATGATATATAAAATAGCACCTGGCCCTATTACAACTTTTGTCCAAGCCTGTTGGAAAGTGAGACACTTCCCACTCGGTACTAAAACGGCAGAAGTTGTGTTGTTTCAGAAGAAAGATAAGAATCCTGAGCTACCTACATCCTATAGGCCAATCTGTTTGCTTCCAGCTTTGGGAAAATTGTTGGAAAGAGTAGTACTGGGCAGGCTCCAGTTCTTTCTATCAAGTTCCAATAAGTTGGATCCTGCACAATTCGGCTTCCTTAGAGGGAAATCCACCGATAACGCCATCTCTCAGCTAATCTCAGTGGTTCGATCCAACAGGGCCAACAATCTACACTCGCTCATCATTAGCTTCGATATCCAAGGCGCTTTCGATTCTCTGTGGTGGCCAGATGTCATAGACGCTCTGGTCACCATGGGCTGTCCGGGCGCTTTGATTTATATAATTCGGAGCTACCTACAAGATCGCACAGTCCAAGTCACCCTAGACTCTGGAGTCATTACAAGGAAGCTTTCTAAAGGATGTCCAAAGACTTATAAAGCACGCACAAGCGCACCTTGGTGGACAGTCGATCTCGCAAAAGAAAGATGCAAAGTACGTCGCCTTCGCAGACAGGCACAATCGACCACAGACTCTGAAATACGCCTAAATCTCTTTGTACAATACAAAAAAGCACAGGCAGAGTACAAAAAACATATTGTCGAGGCAAAAGAACAGTCGTGGAGGAACTACTGCACAAATACCATCAATGCGTATGGTAAAGTGTACAAGATCGCATCAGATAAGGTCTTCAGACCAACTGTACTTCCAGCTGGCATCCTCCCAACAGCACAATCTTCATCTGATGTAGTACAATTTGTTATTTCAACGCTATTTAAAGACGACTCCACGGAGGAGGATACAACAAGCCAAACAAGATTGAGGAATTATTTTAATAACTATGTTCCCTATCCCCCCTCTGAAGAACCCCTGCCGAATAAATCGGAACTGAGAAATTACATAAAGCATCTAAATCCTAAAAAGGCCCCAGGGCCCGATGGCATCGATAACTCTATCATCAAAATGATATATAAAATAGCACCTGGCCTTATTACAACTTTTGTCCAAGCCTGTTGGAAAGTGAGACACTTCCCACTCGGTACTAAAACGGCAGAAGTTGTGTTGTTTCAGAAGAAAGATAAGAATCCTGAGCTACCTACATCCTATAGGCCAATCTGTTTGCTTCCAGCTTTGGGAAAATTGTTGGAAAGAGTAGTACTGGGCAGGCTCCAGTTCTTTCTATCAAGTTCCAATAAGTTGGATCCTGCACAATTCGGCTTCCTTAGAGGGAAATCCACCGATAACGCCATCTCTCAGCTAATCTCAGTGGTTCGATCCAACAGGGCCAACAATCTACACTCGCTCATCATTAGCTTCGATATCCAAGGCGCTTTCGATTCTCTGTGGTGGCCAGATGTCATAGACGCTCTGGTCACCATGGGCTGTCCGGGCGCTTTGATTTATATAATTCGGAGCTACCTACAAGATCGCACAGTCCAAGTCACCCTAGACTCTGGAGTCATTACAAGGAAGCTTTCTAAAGGATGTCCGGAAGGTTCATGTTTGGGACCTATCCTTTGGACTGTAGTTGCAAATACAATACTCAACTTAACGGTGCACAAAGCTGCAACGTCATAGCTTACGCGGACGATTTTCTCCTCGTTGTAAAGGGAAAATCAAAACTGGAGTCAACTGCCCAATATTTCATCGATTTATTCAGTAATTGGACGAGGAACCATAAAATCGAAATTTCAGCTTCCAAAACGCAGGCCATGTTAATTGGTGCGGCAAGACCTCTCAAAAGGAAACCTGTATTTAAATTACAGGGGACCTCAATCAAAATAGTCGACCATATGAGGTATTTAGGCCTTGTAATTGACTCACGGCTCTCCTGGATATCCCATCTGAAATATATCAAAAACAAAATAGGAGCCTTGAATAACAACATGAAGAGAACGGCTGCAACAAAATGGGGAGTCTCCCCGAAATTGCTGAAAGTATGGTACAACACAGTTACAGTGAGAATTGCTCTCTATGGCTCAAGTATTTGGGCTTCTTCGCTCACTCAGCATGAACGAAGACTACTTGTATCAATTCAGCGACCTCATCTGCTGCTAATTAGCAAAGGATACCGTACCACACCCACCACAGCTCTGCAAGTGCTCACTGGCATTCCGCCCCTTGACTTGGTCGCAGAGCGGGAGTGTACACTCACCTGTGTTTTGCGCCTAGGACAAAATAAGACTCTATGGAACAAAACATACTTGCATACTAAGTATGAAGGGAAAACACACAATTATCTTTGCCACCCTTCAAGTAATAATCTTGAGGATAATATTTGCACAAAATTTTCAACAACATCTAATTGTGGAATCACGATATATACTGACGGCTCCAGGACGGAAACCGGAACTGGAAGTGGCTTGTGTGTTATGAAAGATGGCATCCCCATACACAAATGGCGACGAAGGCTGCATGAAAACAATTCAGTCTTCCAAGCAGAGTTAACGGCCTTAAAGAAGGCGATTAACCTCTCCAGTCGCTTTAATGCTACTGTACAAATTTTAAGCGACTCGAACTCAAGTCTGGAAGCCATTGGCGGTACCAGGTGCAGGAACCCAATCGTTATTGCAATACAAAAGCAACTGCTTCAAATTTCGCCAGA
The DNA here is from genome assembly GCA_000611955.2 of Stegodyphus mimosarum. Classification (NCBI taxonomy): domain Eukaryota; kingdom Metazoa; phylum Arthropoda; class Arachnida; order Araneae; family Eresidae; genus Stegodyphus; species Stegodyphus mimosarum. Next base: position 36,851 of record KK116785.1, read on the forward strand.
CTTTAGGCCCCAGTTGCGCTGAGTTCCAGCGCACACTGGTATCATCGGTAACGAAATTGCAGACGACCTTGCTAAGGAAGCAGCAATGAGTATTTACCTACCAGAACATCCACAATTGTTTCCTAATTCCTATCTCAAGAAGACTACATTTGTACAGCTAATTTCCAAATGGCAAACCAGCTGGAATGAATCAATCACCGGAAGACGAACTTTTCGTTTCCTACCGCACGTTTCCACAGATGTATCTTCGTTTTCACCAGCGCTAACTACCTTCCTCACTGGTCACGGCCCTTTCCGACGTATCTGCACCGTTTTGGAATCGCGGAAAGCGATACATGCGAGTGCGGACAGCAAGGCAATCCTGATCACTATGCATTCTCCTGCGAGTTTACAAAGAGATACCACCTGTCCAAGCCTTCAGAATCATACTGGAAAGAGTGGGCACTGCACTTAATGAGGCATAAAGGTGCACTCAGTAAATTAATCAATGTATTTCAGTACTGCAGTACACACTACTGTTAATATACACTTGCATGAGCGTATATTCCGAATAGTTCATTCAATTTTCATCTTGCAATCGTTGTAACTTACTATTGTAAAATTATTGTTGTATTTTTGAAAAAAAGGGAAAAAGGGAAGAAGGAAAAAAAATTTTTTTTTCACTATACGGTGTTTAGTAGTATTGGTAATTATGATCACATACCATCATCAGTACTTATATTCTGCTTATATACTGTTCTTATACTAGGCATACCGAATGTGTATATTGTTATACTATATATTGTTTATATACTATACAATTATGTTCAAACATGTCTGTTTTTAGATCCTTAAGTTTATATTTTAGCTTAAGTCTTCTATTTTCTGTTATAACCTAATGTATTACTAAGGCTACTCATATTTATTTGTTAATAACTGTGGCAAGTATCTCCATGTAAAGGCCATTGATAATGCATGCAACTTATGTACAGTAACCGTGTTATGTTATAGGAAGTCAGTATTTAGATACTTGGTTTAAGTCTTCTCATGTAC
>KK116786.1:14544-37419 GCA_000611955.2 Stegodyphus mimosarum
TTTTAAAGCCATAGAAGTAGAAAGACAGATATTTGTCACATCAATGAATCTGTAGTAAATATTTAGTTTTGCATTTCGAATGCTATGTTACATGTATGCGAAGTGTCTGAGAAAACACTCTTAACTCAAATGGCTTTCAACCATTTCACGGCTAAGGAAATACTGGTCACTTTCGGAAGAGGTCGTCAGAACAGTACATTTGTACATTAAATTGTTAGAGCCATTGTACATTAAATGTTTAAATTCAAATCACCTGGTTATAGGATCCATTTTAATTAGATTTTAAAATTTTAATATGATTTTAAAATAAACCTCTTAATTTTTAATAACTGTAACTTTCTTGTTTTCCTATTCGGACTAAAATGCAAAATTAAATAAGTGTTTCCTGTGTAAATACGTTGCTTTTAATTAAGATCAAATCAGAAAAAAAAAAAATATGCCACACTTAATTAGCTGAAAATTGAGTAATATTCTTATCGAAAACCGTAATTTTAAATTGCCTCTACAACGGTTTGTTATAATACTGCTTTTAACGCTCAGATGTATTCTTGCTGAATTATGCGACAATCAGTGTTTCACCGAACCGCAGCTTGAGGCTATAACTACATGAGGTGCGAGGGGAACAATTACTGATGATCTCGATCCGACAATAACCAGCACCCCCTAGAATCAAATGAGTTAAGTTCTAGGGGTTGTTGCAATAACCCGCTGGTCAACCCTCTATTTTTACCATCGGACAGGCCGGAAGCCCAAACCCCCTGAAGACAGCCATTACCTCAGACGACTTACAGCAGCATGCCGCAACATCAGCTTCAGCAACACAGCAACCAAAAATTGCTTTAACACCATCTGACCACATTGTTTGACCAACGTATATGCGAGAGGCTCACATAAGCAAGCTACAGAGATTCGTCTCACCTAGGAAAAAATGCCATGCTATGTAAGGAACGCCATGCCAATAATTCCACGTGATATACATAGGATGCGGCCACAAGCCCGGGAGCCTGACAAAAGTGTACCTAACACCTGAGCCTTCTCTTCGCACGATCATCGTCAGAAGTTCCCCCTACTCCGAAGGTATGTTGCTATGATAATATTTGTATCTCCCAGCCTGGCGATACTTCTAAATACCCCTTGCTTTTCCCGCTGCAAAAGAACGATGACTTATTTTCCGGTGCCCTTCTTTCTGTTCCTTTTTTTTCCGGGTGACATTTTTTCCTACAACCATATTAATGAGGGGATAGTTATTTTAATTCTTCTTCGAAGTTTTTATTCGAAGAGTAACAGTAATCGCAAAGGAATGCTGTATAGGAATTAAAATTTGCTAATAATATCTCAACTTCACCGATCTTGCATAGCTGTAAAAGGAAAATGTCTAATACTTATCCGTGTGCTGTAACATATACCTTGCCCCTATATCCAAGAACTGAATTGTTTAATCTTTTATGCTGTATTAAAAATTCTAAGAAATTTGAGAATTCTTGATTTAGTGACGGGAGAAAAAGTACAAAGCCCTCTTTCGAACTCTTTTAAATTGAAGAGTCAACTGTAAATAGGTTAACCAGTGCTGCTTCTGTCAATGAAAAAGACCGAGTCGACGTAATTTGCCTTAGTGCTTATGAAAAAGTTTAAATGTGATCGAATATATCTGAAGTGTTATTGAAACTTTCATAAAATCTTAATCCATAAACTAATAAACTCAAAATTGAAATAAAATTTCAGAAAAGAAAATCTGAAAGGTTTCAGATTTTAAATTACGTTCAAAGAGGCGTTTTTTAAACAATTTGTATGTTACTTTTATTTATTGAATATCATATTTTTCGCATTTAAACCATAAAATTCAGTTAAAGAACAATATCGCAAAATAATTTTAAACTGAGCATATCTTTAGAATTTCCTAGACACAGTCTCAGGCGCTGCAGATAAAAATGTTTTTTTTTTTTTTCTGTACAATGTTGCCATGGCCCGCTTCGAAATCCTCGAGTTTGCTCATCAAAAATTTGTTTTGTTTTACAAAACAAGTTTTACAAAATATGAAATCGTTCATAAAACAAATTCCAAATTTCAAATTTGGGCTTCCAGATGCCCACATTCGCGGCAGGATGACGGCATTCAAAATTCGATGGCTTTAGGTACCGTCGTTTTATCACAATGCAAGAAACATACATACATTTATGCACATTCTTCATTATTTAATTTCCTTAAATATAACAGTTTGAAAAGCGATACAGACTTTTAATGTTTCCGACGCAAAATCGCAAAACGAAAACAATAGTACTTCAGGGACAAAGCCCCTTTGGACTAAAAATAAGTTTATACTTAAATGATAATCCCAATGATGTAAAAGTAAATTAATGAAAAATAATAGAAGACAATTTTTTTGGTAAGATATATATTATTGTTTCCAGCTATACATCCACATATTCGGATACTATTTATTAAGGGGAAAATATATGTTCCATTTTCTGTTTTATAAACAAATTAAATACAAGGAATCTTCTTATAGTGACCATCTTCCTTAGAAGACCGTCCATAAAAGTGGTCGGTAGTTCTAAGAACGGCAACTATTTACTTGGCAGATCAAAATTGTCTGCAATAAAAGATTGTCGTTTTAAAAAAGCATTCAAATTTCAGAAAGATAAAATAATAGTTGAACAACAGAGATAAAATAATTAAATTTTATACTCAAATAATAAATTCCAATAAATCGTTTAAATGAAGATTGCTAAGAGAAAAAATGCGGAAGCACTTCCGCAAAGCGCCCGTTGGCGCTTCGGCAAAGAACCCGTTGGCGCCGTTGCTGTTATACTCCGCCAAGCCCACCAACGGTTGATCGACGTCGACGATGAGCGGCGTAGGATTATTAAACACATGGAAGTAAGCCGCGTAAACGTGATATTTAGTGTATATAATCAAAATAAGTTAAATAATAACAATACATAAAAGCATATGGATGTAAAATTAACCGATTAAACGTGATATACGAAAATAATTTGTGTTAAATTAAAATAAGCAAGGAAAACAATATATTAAGCTTAACGAAGTAAAATAATAATCTAATAATGAAATCTTTGTAATAATGAACTCTTTTCTTGACAAAGTTATCTATTTAATGGAAAAATTAGTAAACTTCGGATCTGTCTTTGAATATCTTTCAATATTATAAAATTCCAAAATATTCCTGTTTTTAACAGTGCAGTTTCTAAGGAAATTATAAAAGCATAAAATCAAAAAGTACTTTCATAGTTAATATCTTCATTGTGTAATTTCAAAGTACTTCCAAAACTATGAAAATCTATTATCAACACATGAATGAAATCAGCAAATATTCTCATTTTAAATAGAAACTGAATTGCAACTATCTGATTACATGAAAGTTTTTTTTAGCAATAAATTATATACTTCTCATACTTTTTTTAAATTTTATAAATGTATTGCGCAAAAAAATCAAAATATTCATCTTTCCGATTATCATTCACCCCCTCTCGCCATTATTTTCTTCCGCGAACAAGCATCTGTCTCCGAAAACTTCACTAATTATATGAAAATGTTTCTATCTATTCATTGTTAAAAATTCAGAAAAAATAATAAGAAATATTTGAAGAAAAGTTTAAATCTGTAAATGCGAACAGCGAAGGTGGTAACTGAACAAAAATCAACGTAAGAACAATGGTTACAACCTTCGAAAAAACGAATCTGTTGAATCTGACGGGTTTACCAGGTTTGAACTGTTATCGCCAATATTGGCGGTGTTTACATTTACCGGGCGCTTTGCCGAAGAAAACCCAAAAATGCGAATCCTCCGGGATACTGACCGAAACATAAAAAGCGCAAAATTACATTCTGTATTTTGTAGAGTCATTAGGGTATTTGGAAGCAGGAGATGTGAAAAACGCGCAATCCCCTCGCCGGAACTCGAACTACGGACCTCTCGAATACTCGTCGAGCATGCTGACTACACTACGAGGACGCGCGAAGAAGGCAGAAGAAATACCTTATAAGCCTAGCAGTCGTTAACGCTTTATTTTGCAGATAAAGCATTACTTGAAATTTCTTTTTTTTTTTAAATTCAATTCAAATTATTACTTATATTGAAAAATTGTATATGCTGTTATGAATATATTTGCTCTTCTGTGTAATATTATTAAATGGCTAAGTTTAATATAAGTCTATTTGTACCTTATAGTGTCTTACGTTTTGGTGGCTAATAAATTTGCATTTTTGGTTACATTAAACCTATCTGATCGAGTCTCCCCATATGATTTAGGTCGACGAAAATATTAATATTAGACCTTTGCCGGAAAAGATGGGGCATAAGGCGTACCAGCATTTTTATCAAAGCTTTTTCGAGATAACTTAAACCCTACAGCACATTATGTGCTCAAACCAAATGCTTAAGCGCATAATCAGTAGAATGCGCAATGTAAGAGAAACGCTATGCTTCTGCTGAATTCAATCATTTCATCAGCATTCATTGTAACATTCATAACAGCATAATATTATTAATCTCATTTAGAAGGAATTAATTAAATTTCAGGGAGGAACTATTGATATATTGAAAGCCTATAGCATGCTCTAGGAAATAATATTTTTTATATTTCTGAGCGTGAAAATGCAGAAAAGAGTATTGAGAGTATATTTGATCGTGCTGGGCAAATGTGTGAAATTTACATGTAGAGCTTAAAATGCCACGCATCATTCGAAACAAGTCTATCGAAATAATGCTGATTGTGATTCTTTGTTTGATTATTACAAAACTATTTTAGCAACCTCTTTACTTGACCATCTCGTTTTCCACGTAAAATCTCAATTTTCAAATTTAGAAAAGACTGCGTCATCCCTGTTTTGCAAACTACCGTCAGTTTGCTCTGATCGTGTAAATGAAATTGCTGTAAATGAGTAAATTATCGTCTGCTACTTAAAAATCTTGTTTTCATGCAAAAAAATGCTGTGAAAGCCTTGATTTTTCGCTGCCTAAAGCGACGCTAGATAACATTGTCAATACGAAAGGGGGGGAACGCCAAAGTTTGGCTTCAAGGAGAAAAATTCTTCAAAAGACATATCCAGTTAAAAGACGGAATGTTTCGAATTTGGCAAAGGTAGTCTTTAAAGTTAGACGAAAATCCGCCAAGTCAAAGGTCAGTTGCAAAATCATTAGAATGCCCATTGCGAACCTTAAACAAAGTGATTAATGCTGATTTGAATCTTAAACAGGCGAAAAAGCATAATGTACATCGTCTTTCTCCACGCTATATCCCCGAACACAAACATTTATCGGGGGAAAAAAAAATGGGAAAATGTTGTCACAAATGAATCTTACATGTACTTAAATGACTTCAACAAAAACAGATCCATATATTATCACCAAAGAGCAAAAAATAAATAAATAAATAAACAAAATAAAATAAAAAAATAAAAATCTTAGAATCTGGTTGAAAGGATCTAAAGAGAGTTTTTCAAAGGGATTTATACTTTTCACATAACGGCAAATAAAAATTCAATAGAGTGCAGAAACCTGTTAAAATCAACCCCACATAGTATCAGGAACACATTTTATATCCATTTGTCAATTAGGAAATACCTTCTCTTCATCCACAATGCCATCCATCAGTAGAAGAGAATCAAGACAAAGCAAGCAGCCATATGTCAAACTCCACTGTTAATTTCCTGGAAAAAATAGAACAAGAAACTGGATGAAAGCCATACCTTCGCTCATATCCCACTAAATCTCCTGATGTATCTTCACCCACGGAATTTTTGCGCTTTTGGACTTTTAAAATGCGAATTCTCTAAACATCGACCTAAAGACAACCGTTTTTAAAGAGGAATGGGATAAAATACCTCTTTCGATATTAAGAAAGGCTTGAATTACGGTAACGAAAGATAGTGAAGAATAAGGGTTGTAAAATGACACATTTAAAAGACAAAAATTTTAGGTAAAATATTTCTGTCGATACAACGAAAATCGTCTAAAAAGTGTGTGAACAGCCTCTATATACAGTGGCTCCCAAAAGTGTTCGTACACTTATTTTCACTGAAATAAGCCTCTATCCGTTAATTAGAACTAAACTTTCTGAATGAGATTTTAATAATAAGATTTACAATCTATTCGTAACAAAATTACATGAAATATTTTTAAAATAGAGCAAAATTTTATTTTTAAGAAATTAATAACCAAAAAATGACAAACATTTCATCTCACAGAAGTCTTCGTACACTGAAATATTTTTGGATAAAATCAAAATTAGAATGATCGTTTGCCGCTTCTTTTAATTTTTGCATTGGGATGGCATTTAAAAAATCGTTTGCTTTAATTTTTAGGTCGCAGTCGTAAGGAAATTACAAACAGCATTCGAAAATTGATAATATTTCACCATAGTACTTCTAAATCAATTCAAAATATCGTTAAATTTGTTAATTTATCCCATTCTACAACATAGTAGTATGTGATAAAATGCTTTCAAGAAGAAAATCGGATTGAAAACAAAATAAGAAAAGGTCGACCGAGAAAGTTAACTAAACGTGATGAGAGATTTATTATTAGAAAATTTGTGAAAAACCCACGTTTGAGTGCTGTAAAAGTTTCAGCAGAATTGAATGCAAAGTTTTCTATTTCAATTTCACCTGAAACTGTTCGACGAATTCTCAGAGAAGCTGGATTACATGGGCGTTCTGCGCATAAAAATTTTTTTGTTAATGAGAAAAACAGAAAGCTTAGGCTTCCATTCGCAAAATCAATGATAAATACACCCGAAACGTACTGGAATAATGTCCTATTTGCTGACGAAAGCAAATTTAACATTTTTGGTTCCGATGGTCGATTGACTGTATGGAGAAGAAAAAATGGGGAACTTATTCTAAGAACTCAGTTGGAACCGTTAAGCATGGTTGTGGAGGTGTTCTTGTGTGGGGGTGCAGGGCAGCATCAGAACTAGGTAATTTGGTATTTATTGATGGCACAATGAATCATTCTCTTTATTTAAATATTTTAAGAGACAATTTAAAATCAGCCCAAAATTTGGGTATTGGAAACAATTTTATTTTTAATCATGATAACTAGTAAAATTTATTTCCAGATGTTTAAAAGCTGTTGTGGATGCTAAAGGATATCCTACTAAATATTAATTTAACGAAAAATGAAAATATTTACTAATATGTCAAGATTTTTTGAAGTGTACGAAGACGAGATAAAATGTTTGTCATTTTTTTATTATTAATTTCTTAAAAATAAAGTTTCGCTATATTTTAAAAATATTTCTTGTAATTTTGTTACGAATAGATTGTAGGTCTTATTATTAAAATCTCATTCAGAAAGTTTACTTTTAATTAATGGATAGAGCCCTATTTCACTGAAAATCATAAGTATACTAACACTTTTGGGCGCCACTGTACTTTTACGAAACCGCTATCCAACCGAACCCCCCCCCCCCCCCCAAAAAAAAAGGTGTTCTATCAATCCGTTACAGATTTGTCTTGAGTTCTGTTGAAGCGTAAGGCAACAGCAGCGAAATCAAAGTTGAGTTTCCCACCGATAGGCGCCAGAAAAAGATGCTGATAAAGCAATTTTCAGCTGATTTTTAAAACGCTCCCACGAAGAGAATCATTTCATTACATCTGTTTTTTCGCTTTCAATGTTTTCGTAGTAGCTAGGGTTGCCATATGGTAACTAAGATTAATTAGAGAAAAATACTGCACGAAATAAAGTCCTTTCCCCCTTGCTTGCACACAGCCCAGCTGCGCGAAACATTTCTTTCTTCCGAAGAAGACCCTTCGCTTGCAAGGTTAAGGTGAGGGTTAGTTACTGTCTAGTTTTATATTTCGAAGCCAAAAGCAGCCAACAGAACATAAAAATGGAGAAATAGGATTATATGTCACAAGTAAAGAATATCTAATAAGAGTTAATTATTCTTATTAGATAATTACTTATTTTCTTATTAGATAGTCGTTAGTCGTTCTTATTAGATATCCTTCACTATTATTACTTCTTTACTCTTTCTTCTAATTATTCTTAAAAGATATTCTTTACTTGTAATTAAGATTTAATTATTATCTGATGACATTAGATATGGCTAATCTTAAACAGATTACTTACTTGAATAATATTCATAAATGTAAGAGCTAGCAGAGAAAATAAAAGGTACTAGTAAAAACACACATGTTAGCATCGGAAAAACATATCATTAATAACACTGCTAGAGAAAATAGTGTCATAATAGTATTATAAATTAGATACATGTAAAGCATACGAATTATCTTTCTTTTAAATTACATCTGTTAATGCTATTAGTGATTTAATATCTTTCTTTGATAATAATAGTCATGGTGTCTAAGCTGTTGTTGTTGTTACTTAAGCTCACTTGTCTTGTCAGTAACATCAGCCCAAACCCACGAAATTCCTCGTGGCAAGGAACGCTACTTTTACGCCTAGTCGTTGGCAACATACTTGAGCACCTTACAGGTGACAGTGCGATTTAGCTCAGTTCAGCCCCCAATTTTGAAGGAGAGCGCCCCGGGGGTACAGGTCCGACGGTCTCCTACCCCTCTTCCCTTCCACCAAGCCACGGCTCGCCGCATATTTAGTGCCGCCATGCCGCACCGACATTATACATTTACAAACATCCATGCCTTGTCCGCGGTTCGAACCCGGACCCTTCGGCACGCCAGTAAACGACGCTAACCACTATACCGGTTGGGCGGCTGGATATGAAGAAATAATCCATAATTTATTGATATCTGTTTAAAGTCTGTGATTTTAGAAACAAACATGCATATAATTTGCACCAAGGAAGTCATAGAAAGTCACAGAACCAAGTCATAGAAACCGGGTTTATTTCTTTATTTACTGTTTTCTTATTAATGGGATTTGTAAAGCGATATGTTAAGATAAAGACGAAAATTACCAATGAATAAAATTTTGTAGTATTTTTTAAAGATTAAATTTTTAAAATATTTTTACTTCGTAAACTGAAGATTTTGCAATACAATTTTCCGTATTAAATATGTACAGAGAAAGAAAGAGTTAGAGTATTAGTGGGAGTTGAAATTCCGGTCGAACTGCCAATGTTTAGTGACTTTACCGCCTGGATGTACGACCTCTTGAAATTAGGCTGATCAGATGCTTATATGTTGAAAAACATATTAAAGAAAAGAGAAGATACAATATTCGTAAGCATAAAAGCATGCTGAATTATAGACTTACATGTTTGGTAAATGAGTTAAACTTATCTGTATGTTATCATGAAATATTAGGAATATAGCATAAAAGCATCAGTGAAAAAAATGGTAATTTAAATCCTTGTAATCTAAATGTATAGCATTAAGAGGATTGTTAATTCCAATACTGCGCAAAATTTTATAAAAATTATAAATGAGGTATATTATAAATCGGGAAACAACGTGCTTTAGCAATCATCTTTCTTTACAAATAATTTGAAATAAATAATTTTATAATTAATTAAACCTAAAGATATTAATTTTATATGTAATTAAACCTGAAGTTAGATTGGAAAATAAGCTGCATATTCAAGACTGTTATATAGCAAGGTGTTAGAAACATCTTCTGTTAACTGGAATTATGATGCAAGAGCTTATGAAAATTGCTATTTAAATGTAAGTTGGCATAAGTACAATACAACAATATACAAATTCTAGATAGATGAAAACTTGAATACCATACAACAATATATGAAAAAGAAATGGACGAAAAAGGAAGTTGAAATCCCAAGATATAAGGGCAATTCGAAAGTCAAAGGAAGAGAAGAGTGAAATACGGATAGAGTAACAAGAAAACAGAATCAATAAACATTTAAACGTTTCTACTATTAAAATACGGAATTTGTAGCAAAATTAAATAACCTTAACTACAATGATTAAAAATGGAAAGCTTAAGGCATCTATTACAATAATATTGGGGTGAATTTAGAATCGCTTAACAAACCTTATTTTTTAGATTTAATCATGAAAATTTTTTTAATTAAATAAGAAAATTTGTTTAAAATGGTAAATTTGAAAGTTAAAACTATTGTATACTATCTAAGAAGATTTGTTAATATTTAGACAAGAAAACTTATTTAAGGTGCGCTGCAAATCCGATATTTGATAGGTTGATATATATACATAATCAAAAAACTTATTATGTGTGTGTGTATATAAATTTAATTATAAAAGAAATTCCTTTATGCTTTAGCACATACCATATTTTTAATTTAATATTTATTTAGTATGCACAATTTTTTACAAGTCTGATAAACGAAAATAGAGGGCTGAAGTCTCAATGAAATATCCCAACAATAAGGATAAATGACTTTCTGTAGCACCCAATCTTCTTGCGACGAAAAGCAAAATCTAAAATCGCGCAGTTGGGCGGTTTTCTTCGTTCTGTTTCGGCCTTCGTATCTACGTGAGGCTGCTATAGGTCTTTGTGCGGAAGTTGACCCTAAGAAGAGGGTCTTCTGATTAGATAAGAAGGGGATCTTCAATTAAATTTCGCGCAGTTCGTATATATATTCTAGTATTTGGAAACTTTTGATTTCCTGTGGAGAATAAACAAGATTTGGCTCATTAATCTTGTAAGCATTATAAAACTATAATTTAATTATAAAAGAAATTCCTTTATGCTTTAGCACATACCAGATTTTTAATTTAATATTTATTTAGTATGCACAATTCTTTACAACGTCTGATAAACGAAAATAGAGGGCTGAAGTCTCAATGAAATATCCCAACAATAAGGATAAATGACTTTCTGTAGCACCCAATCTTCTTGCGACGAAAAGCAAAATCTAAAATCGCGCAGTTGGTCAGTTTTCTTCGTTCTGTTTCGGCCTTCGTATCTACGTGAGGCTGTTATAGGTCTTTGTGCGGAAGTTGACCCTAAGAAGAGGGTCTTCTGATTAGATAAGAAGGGGATCTTCAATTAAATTTCGCGCAGTTCGTATCCTACCCTTTTCCCACGACAGAAATGCTTCCGGTAGAGTTCACCTCGTTAGAAAATGTGCAAGTTTTGGAGAAAAGAAACTCGATTTTTTTTACATTTTTTTATGATTTATGGCTTCGTTTTTCAGTCCTCTATTAAGTGATTTGCATTAACTCAACACAAGGTAAAGCATTATTTCTCGCAACACAACACTCAGCTAAATTTGTAGGAAAACATAGTAACTTTCGAAGACGTTAAATCTGATCGTTTTCGCTTTCTCATGGTCAAATTGGCCGGATCCCTCATACCTTATCCCTAAGGGCTAATTGGACCTCCTACAGTGATCCCCGCACTCTAGTAAAATGTCTCGGTTCTATTCGTGGACACGTCTTTGTTCTTACACAGAAGAAGAGAGCAAAGAGTATATGCGTACGTTTTGTGTTATTTGTAGAGTTTACTTTTTTTGCGTTAAAAGCAGTTTTAAAAATTTTGCAAAAATCGATGTTCTACTCTGTAGAATTTGAAAATGAATAACTATCATTTTAAAATTTTAGGCCATGAATCTAAACTCTTACATGATGTAAATAAACCGGGAAAAAATAAACAATATTTTCGCATTCCCGTCCGAGGACAACGGTGATACTCTTTAATATTAATATTGAATTTTTTGTGTGTGTGTGTTATTTTTCCGTTTTGCATTGTGATCAAAATGTAAACAAATACATTTTGCATTTGTAAAACAAATACATTTTACATTTAGTATATTAGAACTACAGAGGCTGTTCGCACATTTTTTAGACGATTTTGGTAAGCGGTAATAAAAAATCGTTTGCTGCAAAAGAAGTAATTGCAATTGTACTATGTTTTTAAAAGTCAAAATTATCGTCTGTGACTTGAAAGTTTTGTTTTTATTCAAAATGGCGAATTTAACAAAGCAGTGGTTCGAAGGCTACATTGACGCTCTTTCCGAAGAGAAATATGCATACTTCGTTATCCGAAAACAATGTGAGAGTCATGGTTTTGTGATATCTAAAGCATTGATAGGTAATATCATCAACAAGAAAGGAAAAAAAAAAAACATCAAATTGGAGCCTCCAGTGGGACAAAAATTCCAAACAAGTATCCCAGGAAAAAACGGACATCTTCGACTATTGCAAAGGTACGTTGTTTAATGTTAAAAGAAAATCCCCCTAGTCAAAGGACAGTTGCAAAATCATTACAATGCTCGGTGTCCACTGTGAACAAAATGATAAACGTTGATTTATCTTAAGAAAGCGAAAAAACGCAATGTGCGTCGTCTTCTTCCAAAGCAGCATATTGCTCAACGCAGGGCACGCTGCAGAATTCTATATGAGAAACACTTATCCAAAGAAAAATGGAAAGCAATTGTCACAATAGATGACGCATGGGTGTATTTAAATGATCGTAACAAAAAAAGAGCCATTTATTATCATAAGAGGGGGAGAAAAAAATTTAAGTACATGGTTCAAAGAATCGAAAGAAAGTTTTTCTAAGGGATTCCTGATTGTTGCTGGTTTTTCTTATAATGGCAAGTTTGAAATACCATCGCTTTACCCATAGTTCCATCCATCTGTGAGATTCCATCAGGACAGAGCCAGCAGTCACACATCAAAATCCACCGTAAATTTCCATACCCTTCACTGATATCCCTACTAAATCTCCCGATGTGTCGCCTATGGATTTTTGTGCTTTCGGACTTTTAAAAACTGCATTATCCAAACGTTGTCCCAAAACCCTAACAGGACTCTGGAAAGCTGTTCGGGAGGAATGGGATAAAATACCTCTTCTGACACTTCCAAAGGCATTATTATCCTGGAAATTGCGGTGTCGAAAGATAGTTCAGAATAAGGGATGTCAAATAGAACATTTAAAACACAAGAATTTTATGTAATTTAGTTTTGTGAATACAATACACATCGTCTAAAAAATGTGCGAACAGCCTCTGTACAGTGTAGAACATCGATTTTTTTTTCAAAATAAAGCCTATGCCCATAAAAATAATTCCCTCGGAAAGGGATGTTGTTGATTCGTGGTTACAGCTTGATGTCGGCGATGTATATAATCTTATAATTACATCTCATTTTTAACATTATAATTAGTATTTCATATATGCTTGCTACTGTTTGTTTAAATCAGTAGGGAAAAGCATACAAAGGTTATCTGTCTATAGAAAGGGATGCCATCCCATTTTGAGGACTTTCTAAGGGAAATTGATTTGTATTTACATAAGGAAAACCATAAAAGCACGTTCAGCTCGTTCGCTGATATTCTAACCTAGGTCGAACTAACAGTCTTCAGCAGTCTTATACATTATTCAGCAGTCTACATTTTGCCCACTAATGGACTATGTCCTTTTTTCATTCTATTAAATTCTCTTGTTTTATGCTTCCTTTTAATCAGTAATTATCTGATTATTAGTCTCTAACATAGGCCCACACAAAATAAATAAATAAAAATCTGAAAGCTTTCATATTTTATATCACCCCCAAAGGGGCTTTTTTTAACGTTTATTTATTAAATATCATATTATTACCCTTTATTTATTAAATATCATGGTCTTCGCACTTACACTATAAAATCCAATTCGACAGCAATATCACAAAACAAATTAAAAAGAACACATGTTTAGAATTTCCGATACACAGTCTCGTGCGCTGGAGGTAAAAAAATATTTTTTTCGTGCAGCGCTGGCCTTGTACGCTTTGAAATCAATCAAAAATTCGTGAAAGTTTTACAAAATATGAAAAAGATAATAAAACAAATTACAAATTTGAGTTTCCAAATGCCCATATTCGAGTGGAGGACTACGTTATTCAAAATTTGATATCTCTAGGTACCGTTGTTTTTTCACACTGCGAGAAACATGCTTACATTCATGCAGATTCTTTATTATTTAATTTCTTTAAATATAATGCAGGGCTCTAATACTTGGCGGCAACAATTTGAAAAGTGAAACGCCTTTTATAGTGAACCAACGCAAAATGTGAAAACGAAATTAAGAGCCCTTCTGGCTAAAAATAAAATAAAATAAAACACTTGGCAGTGAATGAACTGTCTGCAAATTTAACAACTACTCTATTAAATCATTTTAAATTTGAAGAATTTAAATTGCTATATGACTAAGAATATAAAATTCATTGCATTGCGATCAGCGAAGCTGACATGTTCTCTGTATTATTCCCCCCCCCCAATAATATTTTTGCTATATTTATTGACTTAACTGAATCGAAATTAAAAAAAACAGTCACTCAAAATTATTTGACTGCGTTTCGCTTTTGTACAATATTTAGATAATAAGAACCAAATCTTAAAATTAAATACTCCAACTTAATTTTTTTCTTCTCCTTGTTTTAATACTTTATTTTCTTTTAACCACTATGCCGAAATGAAAGGAGTTTTCTTCTTTAGCGTAAACTCGTTCATTATACTCCGTGATGGGACCGGATACGGAGAACTGTTCAAAGGAATGCTGATCATTTGCACTCATGTCGTAAATTATAAGGGAAAGAAAACAGGGGGTGATAGAAACAGAGGGGTCTGCGGGTTCGGAGTTGTGCAACTTTGTGGGAGGCTGTTTAAACATCTAACTTCTGTGCATTCATTTTTATAGACAAGAAAATATAGAAAAACTGAATTCATTGAATGTATGTACTTTGTGTACTATGAAAATGAATTATTAAATGATAACGAGCACTCAAATAAATCTTTTTTAAAGGCACAGGAGTAGGAAGACACATATTTGTTACATCAATGAATATGAACGTAAATATTATGTTTTGTACTTGGAATGCCATGTTATATAAATATGAGTACGCAGTATCTGAATATCTGAGAAATAGTCTTAACTAAAATGGCTTCCTACGTTTTGATGTCTACGGACCTTTCTTCACATTACAAATGCACTGCGGGTGGCTGCTTTTTGGTTAATTTTCTAATGCCGTGTAAACATTTAATTATTTTTAATTCGAAGCTTAGGCATAAATGTGTCTTTTACACGTGTGCGTGTGTATGTACGCACATAACCCAAGATGTTATCATTTCTTGATGAGAATAGATGCCGAGAGTCGACGAGAAGCTGGTAGTCAGTAAATTCTAATAGTTATTTGAAGAAAAATATTTAAATATATTTTCAAGCCCTATTGCTTACATTATAAGATATTTCTTCCGCCTTCTTCCCATGCCTTCGTGGTGTAGTGGTCAGCACGCTCGACGCGGAACAGAGAGGTCCGTGGTTCGATTCCCGGCGAAGGCGTTGCTCATTTTTCCTTCTTCTGCTTCTAAATAACCTAATGTCTTTACGCTGGCGTCCGAACTAAAAAGGTGGTGGATGATGATTCTTCACCACCACGATTTGGCAATTGGGTCCCCTAATCCCCAGTCGCCCTTTAAAAGAAGAAGTATATAAGGTATTTTTCCCGCCTTCTTCGCATGCCTTTGTGGTAAAGCAGCACGCTCGACGCATATCGTGGTGTAGTGGCCAGCACGCTCAACGGGTAACCGATAGGTCCGGGGTTCAATTCCCGGAGAAGGCATTGCTCATTTTTCATGTCTTGTGCTTCAAAATAATCTAATGTCTACACTGGCGTCCGAACTAAAAATAAACTAAAACTAACCGAATTAAAAAGGTGGTGGATGATGATTCTCCACCACTGGGATTTTGCGATTGGGTCCCCTAATCCCCAGTCGCCCCTTTAAAAGGGGGGAATATATAAGGTATTTCTTCCGCCTTCTTCGCATGCCTTCGTGGTAGTTGTCAGCACCCTCAACGCGTAACCAAGAGGTCCGTGGTTCGAGTCCCGGGAAGGCGTTGCTCATTTTTCAATACTCCTGCTTCAAAAATACCTAATGTCTCTGCAACATAAGAAATACGTATTCTTGTAATTACAGATACATAAATGTTATTTCCCTCGTAATTTTCAATATATATGTTTATATTTATAATTGATAAATCTTTTAAAAGAAGCTTCAAAGAGCTAAAAAATTATATTTTAAAACTGTTGTTTAGAAATTCGTTTATAGAAATACGTATCTTGTAATTACAGATACATAAATGTTATTTCCCTCGTAATTTTCAATATATATGTTTATATTTATAATTGATAAATCTTTTAAAAGAAGCTTCAAAGAGCTAAAAAATTATATTTTAAAACTGTTGTTTAGAAATTCGTTTATCATTTCTTTGATATTTACGTAAGCTATCCCCCCCCTTTACTTAGACTCACTGTAGTCAAGTCTATAAAACCAATAAATGGAATGTTCAACTTGGTAATTCATTCTCAGTTTCAAACCGGGTGAATGAGCTAGCTGTGTAAGCTGCGGTGATCTATGAAAATTTTAACAAAGGGCTCGTGCTTTGTCTCATGAAAACAAAGTATCAGAATCTAATTAAATGTTTCACTTCTTAGAAAAGCAGAAAATACAAATGCTTGTGAATAAAGAAGAAAATATCTTTAAGAAAATAAAAAAAAAAAAATCTGAAAATTTTCAGATTTTAAATTACGTCCAAAGGCGCGTTTTTTTTTAACGTTTCGTGTGCTACCTTTTTTTATTAAATATCATGTACTACGTACTCAAACCATAAAATTCAGTTCAAAATCAATATCGCAAAATCATTTTAAAATGAACATATCTTTAGAATTTCCGTAAGTCTCGTGCGCTGGAGATAAAAATGTTTTTTTTTTTCCGTACAGTGTTGCCATTGCTCGCTTTGAAATCATTTAGTTTGTTAATCAGAAATTCGTTGAAATGTTACAAAACATAAAATCGATAATAAAGCAAATTTCAAATTCAAAATTAGGGCTTCCAGATGCCCATATTCGCAGTAGGATTACGTCATTCAAAATTCGATGGCTCTAGGTTTTATCACAATGCGAGAAACATGCATACATTTATGCAGATTTTTCATTTTTTAAAATTTAATGCAGAGCGATACATTTAGTGGCAACAATTTGAAAAGTGAAACGGGCATTCAGAGTGAATCGACGCAAAATCGCAAAACGAAAGTAATAGTCCTTCGGGACTAAATCCCTTTGGACTAATAAAATTTAAATTTACAAAACTATCAGCATTACAAAATATTGCAGAAATCACATAGAACAGCGAATAAATTTATTCGGTACAAGCTCGCTAAATGTAAAATAGATTGTACAGTCAGTAAGCTTTCCTTGTCACAGAAATACTGTTCATGGATATTCAGACTAACGTACGAAGTTAGGTGAGTAACGTGTATTTTTCTTTGAATATGTAAACTAGGAAAAGAAAAAAAGGAGGGGAGAGGCTTGGAAATTCTATGCAAATTTAAGAAATGGGTTGCACCAGACTCCCGACAGCCTAGCACTACCTGTAAGCATTTTCGTGGTTTTCCTTAAGTGTAATGTAAATATGAGCCTATTTTCCCCAGAAAATTCTCCACGAAAGCATGCCTTTATCAGCCAGCTTTCCTGTGCTTTTTGATATTCAGTCACAGAACCACACAAAATCTCCTTTTTCTTAAGATGATTAAGTGTAAAAACTCGGATACTTTTCGTAAACAATTAGTGCTGTTTAATTTATGTTGTTCAGCTGGAACCGGATCTGATTATTTGTTTATAATAGTGTTTCCCAAGCTTCTCAGTCTCATAACTTATATGTATATATTTCTAAGGAGGGGGGGAAGAAATTTCTAGACGAAAATAATGTAATAGCAAAATTTAATAAACAGATAGATATAATCAATAAAATCAAAACTTTCTAAGGGAAACTGGCTTGCATACACTTTACAAATGGGGAAAAACCACGAAAAACGCCCATGCAGCCAGCCCGTTCGCGGGATTCGAAACTCAGACCGAACTATCAGGGTTCGGCGACTTTACTGATCAGCCGCTGGGGGGGGGGCTTAATTTCTAGAAGAGTTATGAACGGTTCGTAAACTAACTTTTGCATTAAAAGTGTTTTGAACACGTTATAAGGTATTTTCCGTGCTTTCTTGGCATGCCTTCGTGGTGTAGGGGTCAGCACGCTCGACGCGTATTCGAGAGGTCCGTGGTTCGAGTCCCGGCGAGGACATTACTCATTTTTGATGCCTCCTGCTTTTAAACAACCTAGTGACTCTACAGTGGTACCGGAACAAAAATTGGCGATTGGGTTTCCTAATCTGCAGTCGCCCTTTTAAGGGGGGGGGAGTATATAAGGTATTTTCTCCCTCCTCTCTGCATGCCTACGTGGTGTAATTGATTTAACATACTTGGCGTGTAATTGTCTATAATTTGCCTAAAGGAAATATTTTATAAATATTAGAAATCAAAAGTGTTAAGTCATGACAAAGTAGTAAGGGTCATCTCGTCTAAACTATTTTAATTGCCCAAAGCAAGTGTTCGCTTTATCTTACAGTGCCTTTTTGAACAGACGATGAAATGGAAAAGAGAGAATGGGTGGGGAAAGGCAGCGGACGAAAGGGAGCTAGAAGAAACGAAAACAAACAAAACGACACTAAGCCGTGGCACTAAACCGTCGACAGAAGTTCAACCTCCTTCAGGCTCTGGCAAGCATTCTTCTATGCATTTCATGGACAAGGTAAATAACCGAAAGAAGATTAAAAAATGGGGGGGGAGGGTCGGCAATTGATTCCTGCATTTGGTGTTTACAATGTATTTGTTCTCTGTGCTCAAAGAGGCGCGAAACAGTAAATAAAGTGAAGAGCCAGCCAGCTGCTTCGATGCATAAAATTGATGTATTCGATTTTTATTTTTGATGTATTCGATTTTTATTTTTGATGTATTCGATTTTATTTGTAAGTGAAACTGGGAGAGATTAAGATAAAGATTTGTTTATGACTGAAACACAGCAATTTGAAAGAGTGATAAAACCCTTTTAGCGATTTTTTTCGTGATTTTCCTTAATGATTTTCGTGATTTTTTAGTGATTTTTTTAGGCGTATTATTATTTCATTTACACACACATACACGTTTCGAGAGCATTTGGGATAATGTCCCTTTGGGTTAAAAACATTTAAAAACAGTATATCTTTAGAATTTTGGTTAAACAGTCTCATCTGCGAGAGTTTTTTTTTTTTTTTCACCCCGTACAGTGTTACCACTGCTCGCTACGGAATCGTTTGTCAATCAAAAATTCGTTAAAGCTTTACAAAATATGAAATACACAATAAAAAAAATTCCAAATGCGGGCTTTCAGATGCTCATATGTGGCTGAAGGAGTACGTTATTCAAAATTTAATCGCCTTCGGTACCGTTGTGTTTTCACAATGCCAGAAACACATGGTGGCAGCAATTTGAAAAGTGATAAAACGCTTATAGTGATTTTCTCGTGATTTTGCATGATGATTTTTGTTATTTTTTAGTCTCTTTTTTTTTTTATTTATTTGCACACACATACAGGTTTCGAGAGCTTTTTTTTCCCCCGTACGCTCGCTTTGGAATCGATGAGTTTGTCAATCAAAAACTCGTTAAAGCTTTACAAAATATGAAATCCGCAGTAAAACAAATTCCAGATACGGGCTTTTCAGGTACTCATATTCGAGTGGAGGTCTACGATATTCAAAATTCGATGGCTTTAGGTACCGTTGTTTTTTCACAATGGGAGAAATACACGGTAACATCAATTTGAAAAGTGATAAAAGGCTTTTAGTGATTTTTTCGTGATTTTACGTGATGACGTTTTAGGCTTTTTTTTTTCATTTACACACATACATATACGATTCGAGAGCGTTTAGGCTAATGTTCCTTTGAGTTAAAAACATTTAAAAACAGCATATCTTTAGAATTTCGGGTAGACAGTGTCGTTCGATATATACTATATATATATATATATATGTATATGTATATATTTTTCCCTGCAGTGTTATCACTGCTCGCTTTGGAATCGTTGAGTTCGTTAATCAAAAATTCATTAAAGCTTTACAAGATATGAAATAGACAATAAAACAAATTCCAGATTCGGGCTTTCAGGTGCTCATATTCGGGTGAAGGACTACGATATTCAAAATTCGATGGTCTTAGATACCGTTGTTTTTTCACAATGCGAGAAACACGTGGTGGCAGCAGTTAGAAAAGTGATGAAACGCTTTTAGAGATTTAAGGCAAAATGCCGTTTCGAGACTAATTACCCTTCTGGGGTAACGCTCCTTTGGGCTGTAACAAAATTAATTTAAAAAAATTCGCTGCTGATTTTGTCATGCAATTTTTAAAAAGTTTAAACTTCCGCGTAATATAGTTACTCATTTTGCAACCATTAAAGGAATAGATTGACTTAAAATCGGAAATAATTTTAGTCAATTTTTTTGTTCGGTAACTATTTTTAATTACTTTTATCTGTTAAGAATCTTTCAAAATGCAGTCATTGGTCTTGATTTCTGCATCCCGATTCTTATTGTTTACATTGAAATACTACTGTGGAGATATTAAACAATCTTCCGCGTCTTTAATTCTAGCAGTTTTATAATATTACCCATTTAAAATTTTGCCCAACTCTCCTTTAGACAGATAGCCCTTGATTATCTGAAATAATAATAATAAAAATAACAATAATAATACAGTTCTGCAGTTTTTCCGCACGCATTCCCTGCAACCGTCCTTCTGGACAGGAAGCGGAACATTTTCATAAAAATGCCAGCGACTTTAAGTAAATTGGTCATTGTTCGAAAAGACAGAAACTTTCAAAAGGATGCCCTCTTTATGCAAATCAGTGGCTGTTCGAAAAGTTCGTCTTCGAGGAGGACTTTTCTCCCGCTCGGCCACTGGTAGCACAATGGTCTTAGAAGAAGGCCCACCTACTCAAAGGACAATATCGTTGTTTATCGTTTTAAAAATGTTTGTTCCTATAAAGAGTAACATAAGAAAGACCAGTTTAAGAATGTGAGGAAAAAACGTCTTCTTCCGAGACCTGTGGCAGAGTGTAAGAACAAATACAGTAATTATTCCGAAAATCATTTTCCACGAGAAAAAACGATATATGCCTTGACTAAACAGGGTGCTTCAAAAGTTACTGACAAAAAGGTAAAGACAGGTACAGAGAGACCAAAGTAAGTAAAGTTTATAAAGGAATACGCTCGCAGAAGTGGCGCGTTAAGGTGGCACAGGGAACTGTTAATCGACTGATAAGGCATTCTGCTGGCCTAACGTTAAAATAACGTTTTTATTGAACTATTGAAATTAATAGGCACTGTAGAAACTAAACTCTACTACTTGCAGTATTTAAAATAACATACAACTGAACGTTTAAATTCAAATAACGGACACTGAGACGACGAATGCAGCCTATATGAGGTCAAGTTATAAATTTCGAACCATTCTAAACCCGGGATTCTAAAAAGACAAAACGCTCCCTTTCGGGTCGTGCGTCGTTTAAATTTCTAAATTTTAGAAGCAAAAGAGATAAAAATAAGCAACGCCTTCGCCGGGAATCGAACCACAGACCTCTGGGTTACGCGTCGAGCGTGCTGACCACTACACCACGAAGGCAGGCGAAGAAGGCGGGAGAAATACCTTATAACTTCTCTGCTTTCAGTTTTATACGGAGAAAAATGAGAAAACACATTGAATTCTTCGAATGAACACAATTTTGTACAATGAAAATGGATTATTGAACGATAAACTTGTAAGGTTTTAGTTAAACTAACAAAGTTTTATTTTAATTTAAATCTTTCTATCTCTTCTCAGTTTCAACTTCCCGTCAGAAGAAGCGCGCGTTTTCAGCTTATGCTAATTTTGAAGTGGAGCCAAGTACTATTTAAACCAGAGGTAGAAACCTCTCAGTGTGAGAGAGCTTTTAGTCTCAGATCACGGTCAGTCTGCTCGACGTTCGCCTGACCAGCTAGCAGATAATTATAAACCATAGTGCTTACTACGTGATTGCTTATTGAAATAAATTGAAGTGCGATAGTATTAGTACCTCTTGCTACGCACCATTTAGTTAGAGGCCAACTCCGCGAATTAGCTCTGTGAGCAAAGTTTAATTAAATTTCTATTTAGCTTTAGTTTAAATTTACCTGATTGTTCATTTAGGCCCAAGTGTGGTCTTTTACTTTCTGTATCCCTCCCGAGTTGGGAAGTGTAAATAATATTGATTTAATAAAAGAGGATTTTTAAATCCCTTTCAAGTGCAGTTATTCTTCAGCACAGTATCTACACCAGAACATAGCTGATTTCAGCTCCCTGTTCCAGATCAGGACTTTAGGACTTTAAGGAGTTACTTCAAAATATTTGCCAAACACATGCACAGAACACCGAGTCCTGACAAACTGTATAGCAAATAACATCTTTTTTTTTTTTTCAAGCCCTAGAGCAGAAGGACAGATATTTGTTACATCAATAAATCTGTAGTAAATGTTGAGTTTTGCATTTCGAATGCTATGTCAGATCTATGCGAAGTAGCTTAGTGTCTAAGAAAAATTTTTAACCCAGATGGCTTTCAACCTTTTCAAGTCTAAGGGCTGCTAATTACATTCCGGTAGCTGCCATTTGGTTAATTTTCTAATGCCACGTAAACATTAAATTGTTTTTAGATTGAGACTTATGAATAAAATATCAATATGAATGGTTAATTAGGTTTCGAAGCAATTAGAAGTTTTAAGTTACATATATACATGTATATATGTACACAGTCCAGTCACATTAATGTGACCACCACGTACTTTCCATGTCAGAGTTAAAAGCGGGTGGCACAGTGCAGTTGAGCGTATATAAAGGGTGTGTGAGGGCTTCGGAAAACATTTCAATCGTTGGCGTAATGCAGAAACGAAGCGATTTATCCGACTTCCAAAAGGGCATGATCATTGGCTTTCGGGCCAAGGGGGGTGGCATTTCCGAAACGGCTGAGTTTGTGAACTGTTCGCGTGCCGCCGTGGTAAAAGTGTACCGTGCATGGCAAAATGGGACTGTCCAAAATCAGCGACGTGGCAAATGTGGTGCACCACGGGCCATAGATGACAGAGGCGAACGACGGTT